>JANZXV010000003.1:11030447-11048934 GCA_027576455.1 Erythroxylum roigii
ATTTCGCTTCCGTTCTTTCATTGATGTTCGTTAAGTTTGTGCTTCGAGGTTGGGATTCGGAAACGGGTCCCAACATTTGTGGTATCAGAGCCCAGTAATAGGATCTTACATGGGCACTTATGTTTGCTAAGAGTTTAAATGGATAGATTCGAGTTAGAAAGAATGTGAAATTGATGTAAATGGTTTGTTATGAATTGTTTGAGGAATTAAAGTGATTGTTTGATTTTGGTGAAAAGAGATATGATTAATTTTAGGAATGTGTTAATGACAATGAGCTTAGAGTTTCTTGATGGTTGGGATAAATTGGTTTGACTATGCTTTTGCTAGATGAACGAATGGTTATTTGAAGGATGAGGGAAGGTCAAGATCTTTGTTCAATTTTGCTCATTTTGGTGTTAGGCGAAATTTTGAATTTTGTATAGGTTCTGCTTATGGCTAGAATTTCCCCTAATGTATTACAAGCGATTATTTCAGGATGTATGTGACTTATAAAGAGACGTATGAATTTGAGTATGATGTATACGATTTCTAGGTTTGTGTATTGAATTGAATTTAGGTACGGAATTGAGTTTGTATATGGATATGGGATATATGTTATGTTTGAATGTGACAATGAATGGATTAGTTTACATTTTGGATTGACTTGTGAAATTGTATTCCCAATTGAAATCAACTGAACTATCAGATATCAGCTATCAGCTAATGTAATCAGTTGATTTCCAAATAAGGCTGCCGACTAAAATCAGCTTGCACTGCCAAAATGCTCATTTCATTTGGTTAGCTGTACATCAGTTACCACTTAGAAATCTCCATCGATATATATAAGGGAAGAAGCAAAAATTAGATAAGAATTGTTGAACAACAAGAGCAATGCACAACTAAATTTACAATTTTCTAATTCAACTAAACTGAGGCATGGGCCCTTTTTTAAAAAAGAAAAAAGACCATTATTACAATGATATCTTCTCTATTTAATTCTTTTTAGGTACCTTTGGTCGTGACCTCATGCTGGCTCTCTTTGCAACATCCCATGCCTTGGCTGGTGCATATATACCTAGCTGTGCAGCAAAAAATGACTCGTATCCAGGCGAATCAAAAGCAAAGCCTGTATGTTTAGATAGTTCTCTTGGAAGCTGAGCTATAGCGAAGCTCCTTTCCTCTTCAGGTGTAAGCCCATTCCCAATCTCAAGCAGTCGAGCTTTGGAATTGTCATCAGGCTCGTGCCTGTGAATTTCCTGAACGATCTGATAATCGTAGGGAAAGAACCATCTTTGAACCCTGAGTCAAATCTCAGGGTTAAAATGAACAACCATTATTGATGCCCAGTAAGATTAAGAATATGCTAATCATGTATAGAAAAAAACTAAAATCCAAGTGTTTCAAATTAGTGCTGCTGAACCTTACCCTTGGTAAATGAAGTCACCGAAGAGTGCAACCACAGGAACAAGAACAAGTGTGATATAAAAATAGAAGGTACTCATCAAGACATAAATGACGAAATAAACATTCTCCTGCAATTAAAATGAAGTTCAAATCAGTAAGTCATATTATTATGAGCTGATATCAGAATGAAGAGGGAAAAGATCATTAACTGACTCACCCGTAAGAGTGAATATACAAAAATGAACAAAAACCAAGCCAAAATGCTTCCTCCGACACTAATGTAATGCCATCTTGTAATTGAATTACAGATCATAAGAAGGCGCAGGTTAACTGTGATTACAACGCATGTAAAGGCCATTGTGCTAACATCCCATTGCCCAAACATCTTGCCTGAGGTATTTTTACCACGAGCACTGGAAACAGTCACAAAGTGGTAGAACACTAGAGATTGATACACTGAAAAGAAAGCATATGTAGCTACCACTCTCCACTTGAAAAATACATTCTTTATCCCCTCTTTGTAGAGCTCAGGATACTTCTTGGACAGGGATGCGCTGACGTCCTAGCAAAACACACATTTTTTCCAAAGAGAGCCAATAATTCAAGCTCACCGCAGATAATTGTAAATCTGTGCTGAAGCACTCATAAACTGATGGTTAATTCAAGGTTTTGGTAAGCATAATCACCTTATCAAATAGACCAACCATGATCACTGGCAAGGCTGTGAATATAACATTATACAGAGACTGGAACCAATCATCGTAAAATCTTTGACCGGAAAACCCAGTATGAAAGGTGAACCAAAATTGAGTCAACGTGAATGTAAGATTCTTGTAAAAGAAATATGTGATGACCTGCAGAAGCGTAAAAGCACAATCAGTTTTAGAAGCAAATATGTCCAACTCTTGTTAAGAAATCAACCGAATGGAGGATTAAGGACTTGAAGATTGTAAAATTCAGACCTTGCATATTCTAAGATAGGACCAACGTCCATGCACAAGTAGCAAATCTGTTAGATAGCGAAATTGGGCAATTGCAAAATCACTAGCCATTACTGCCTGCATCCCTTCCAACCCACTTATTCCAACACCAATATGAGCAGCTTGAATCATGCTAACATCATTAGCACCATCTCCAATACTAAGTGTTATCTTGCACGCACCTTTCTTGACCAGACTAGTCACCTAAAATTGAATACAAATTCCTCAACCAAAGGCTTGGATACTCAAAATATGCAGTCGCACCAAGATAACTAATTAAACAAAGGAAATTCTGACTTGAGGTTTTAATTTACTCCTGCACATATACCCAGCCATACATCTAAGTATGCATATGAATAGTCTCCAGTTTGCAATAGAAGCTTATGTATACAAGCAGTAACTTAGAATCTGTTATCAGACCAAAACAATGTGGACTTTCAATGTAGCATAGTAATGTGAGAAAATTTGTGTTTGCATTTACCCAAAAAAAAGAAACTCTTAATTAAGTGATAATTTGTAGTACTTGAACCATTAAGTGATTTAAACCAGATAAATATAGAAATTAAAATTTTAGAGAAACAACATTTCCTTGCTTAACAAAATGGTAAATTACAAGTTTTTTAATGCAAAAGGGACAATCACCTGTGCTTTCTGTAAAGGAGAAACTCGGCAGCAAACAACTGAACTACAATTCAGGCTTAGATTTAGCAACATCACTCGTAAACTTGGGTCTAATGCGTACATTAAACACTTTCCATCAATAATAAGTGCTAATTTTGGTCCAGAAACAGTGCGCAATTGGTGCTGTGCCTCCTCAAGGCAATTTTTCAGATCTTTTGTTACTTCTTCCTTGATAAAATGAGCTATTTCTACTTGGTCACCCTGTAACAACAGTTATCATTTGACAGAGAAATCAACAGTGTGTAATAAATTGTGCAATCCCAAATTAAATCCATCCAACTATAATGAACTTCTTACCCTGTTTTCCACTTCTCTAATTGCATCTGTCTCCGAACTGATAATGAACTGCTTCATTTCATTGTTAATTAAGTTGCAAGCTGCAGTTAATGACAAACAGAAGATATATTTAAAAAGTTGTGCATTCATAAAAGCTGGCACGTAACTCAAGAGTCAAAAATTTGGGGAATGACAACGTAAAATAAAGTAAAAAATCACCATAAGCTATGTTTATTGCTGTTTCCAATTTATCTCCTGTTAGTACCCAGATCTTAATTCCAGCTCTAGAAAGAGTCTCTATACAAGATGGTACTCCTTCTTGAAGCTTGTCTTCTATAGCGGTGCACCCAATTAAAATAAGGTCCTTTTCTACTAGTTCTGCAACCTGCATTTAGCTCAGTTCGTAAAAGACGATAACTTCAATGCATTACAAAAAAAGGCAAATAAAACCACTTAAGAACAATAAAGAGGTCTTTCTTCACGTATACAAACTTCTACCAGATCCCACCTCAAACAATCATGAGAGAACGATTTCTAATGTATATACTTCACTGTTCCAAACTTCTGCTCATATTATCTAAAGGATGATTAATTCCTGGGATTTTAAAGGCATGAAACCGGCCATTCCAAGCATATAGCCCCCTTCAGCACACTGGTTCACTAGATTTCAATAATAAGAAAGTAGAGCAAAATAGTATTTTTAGCCATTGTTAAAATATCGAAAGTTTTTTACACAAAGGAAGAAAACAGTATCTTCTTATAATGTTTTCCAACTTTTGATATATGCCATTACTATTATTACCAGAACAACACTTAAATAATAGCCTCAACAACTGCATAAGAAATGTTTCATACATAAAACACAAATCAATATGAAAAATACACATTGCATTATCTTTCTTTAAAAGTTTAACAGCAAGGCATTCAATGAGCAACGATAGCATAGTTGATAATATCTTTCAACAAAACATTCAAACAAGGTAGACACCAAAATTGAAGGAGGTTGGAGGACAGGAGAAAACTTATGATCAGGTAGATTGTACCTCATCTAGCTTCTTCTCATGATCCCTCAAAGACGATTTTGCTTGGATGAACTTCTCATTCCAGGTTTCATATACTTCAGGGCTCAAATCCTTATATGCTAGGCAAAGAGTACGTAGTCCAGCTGATCCAAATTGTTCCAGGTGTTCCCTAGTTACTTTTTTTATAGAATCATTTCCATCAGCCAATCTTTCATATATCACAGTATCAGCTCCCTGTAAAAAAAGGGTTTCCAGCCAAGTGTCATTTCCCAAGCCAACAAGAGCACTTTCCATCTTAAAGGGCCCAGAACAAGTCTCAGGTTTTACTCAAACCTTCCTCCCTCAAGGGCTAAGTACCCTCCCCAGAAACATGTAGAATAAGGATATTTTAGTAAAAATGATACCTTAGAGTACAAGACAAGTCTACCATTGGAATAACGACAAACAACAGACTGTCGCTTTCTTGTGCTATAAGATCAAAGATACAAATGATGTCAGTATTATCCAAAATGAGATGATACATTGACAAATATAACTTTGTGCTTACCTGTTGAACTCCAGAACATTCAGAATTTCATATGCCTTGTCTTGAATATTCCCCATTTGCTCAACATGGGATTCACGAACATAGATCATGGTAGGTGTTCGCCTAAGGAAAAAAACCAATTTTATAACCGCCATATTAGCAGAGTTAAAAAGTAATTGGTGTTAAATTAACCACTTTTATTTGGTTGCTAAGGAACACCTTTTAAGTGAAAGGAAAGCATTACAAATGGCAAGCATGTGATTGTATGCCAAACCTGTAAAAAAAGAAGCCAAAGTTCTTTGCAGCAGTAACTAAAGCAGCTTCATCAGGAGATGCAGCTTGGTAAGTGATCTTCTCAGGAGTCTCATCACCTTCAGTGAGCACAGTATGACATATAGCAAGGCATCTAAAAAATTCCTACGTAAAGGGCAAAAGCTGTGATTTAAACTACTAGACTTTTAAGATTGATACATCATAAAAGCATACTTCAAGGACACTCAAAACAAACTATAAGAGTTTTTTTATAGTAAGTCCACAATGAAAATATTAAATTGTCACAGGAAAGAAACTAGTAGCACTTAAAATGCTTACTTGGACTACTAGATTGATGTTCGAGACACTTCACAAAAATGGGAGAACCCTGACACTCGTAGAATTTACTAAAGTTTTGATAAGAACTAAATAGCATAACTGAAATTAGGCACAGTTTCAAGCCTCAGCAAGACTTGAAACATCTGGAAGTAGCATTTATCATCAATATTAGATTTTAGCATCTACATGCTTTTGTGGAAAAGTATAGGATTTTCAACGTGTTGAACCAAACTTTCAAGAAACCATTCAACTGAAATGTTTAAGCAATTGGGAGTGTCCCAAGAATGGATCATATTATTCTAACACTCTCCTTAGGCGTGGCATTTTTACCTAGCCCGAGTTAGCCTAAAGTCAATGGGCATAGCCCGAATTGATCGGGCTTCAAGTCTTACTAGAGTTTTTTTGTTTTAGTTTCAGGCTAAGAGCTGGACTCGAGAAAAAGCCTTTTGGTTCAACCCAACTCGAAACCTGAACGACCATAGGCAAAATGATGTCATTGTCATTTTTAAATTATATTAAATAATTTAATTTTAAAAAATAAAAAATTTTAGACATTGCCTGAACTTGATTTGGGCTTTGGATCACATAAGACTCGAGCTCGAGCCTCGAGTCTCAGCCCAATGCCACCTCTACTCCTTCACACAAAGTGTGGA
This sequence comes from Erythroxylum roigii, assembly GCA_027576455.1. Classification (NCBI taxonomy): domain Eukaryota; kingdom Viridiplantae; phylum Streptophyta; class Magnoliopsida; order Malpighiales; family Erythroxylaceae; genus Erythroxylum; species Erythroxylum roigii. The sequence goes on from JANZXV010000003.1 coordinate 11,036,560, forward strand.
CAAACATACACATTACTAGTCCACTGGAAACAAGCACTGCGTAACGTGAACTTGAGACCTCTTGGTTACACAAGGCACTGACAAAATATCAAAGAAAGCATTTAATCCAAAAACTTAAACAATCACAAACTCCCAGCGGCATCAACTGTAAAATATCATATTACTGCAGAAAAAAATGCAAAAAATATTGATGAGGATTATATATTTTCCTAGATCATTCCCAGGCAATAGCCAAAAATCCATAAGCAACTTGGATTGTGACTAAGGATAAAATAAATTATATTTCTAATAACAGGAAAATATTAGAAGCTTCAGGTTACACACTTACTTTTAGAAGGGACCGAATAAATATAAAAACTCCTATAAAAAGTATACTACCTTGCACAGTTCAAGATTAGCCTCATTTCTCCAACCTCCTCGCATAATCCTTGGATCATCAAAATTAAAACCCTTCTCATGAATTGCATTAGTTGATTTAGGAACCTGTACGAAAATCAACAAAATATTTACCCAACAATTTTCCATGCTACAAGAGTGAGTACAAAAAGGTGCTGATGTCAATATGTTATCTTAATCCATGCAGAGAAAGTTGTCCATGTTCCATAAAGGCCAAGAACCATACTCCTTGGACATCCATCCCACTCCGTTGAGCCCCTCCCCTCTCAATTTCTGTTATACCAGATCCATAAATTTCACCTCCAATCGAACATTTAAAGAACTCCATCAAATTTCTTGTTAAAGTTCCTGTTTTATCAGAAAAGATATATTCCACCTGAAAAAATACACAGAAATTAAAGTACTAGACATGTAGATGATTAAACTAACCAATTTAAAGAAATTTAAACAGCTACATACCACACCTCCAACATAATGGACATATTTCTTCAGCAAAAGAAAAGCTATGTGGATTACGACCAATTCTTAAATGAGGTATTTCAACTCTAGGAATGAATAAAAAAAATCTTTATTGGTTGGACCTCCTTTTTTTTATGAGGAGAAGCCATTCGCATTAATTTACCTGCCCAAGTTCCTCATTCAAATTTGAAGTCCTTGCCAATGCAGGGGTATTGGTGTCAGCATGGTACATATGTAAATCCTTGTTGATAAATTGAGTGCATTGAATAAATTTGATCGTCTGGACATGAGATTGCAATCAATTAACAAAAATTTGCCACATTCTGCAACGCTAACCTAATGTCTAGGAAAATTGCATGAAGCCTGGCCTATAAACTGACCTCAATGGAAACATATAATGAGATGGGGATTATTGTAGAGTATAGTGTGATCAGGGTAAACATGGTCAGACCAACAACCTACAAAATAAAAAAGGTTAATAAAAATCAAGAAAATAATGCTGCAAACAGACAAAAATTACAATAAATATAGCAATCTTATTATTACCCCAAATCGATTGCTAGGGTTAAATGCCAGTTCCACACCTTCTTCAAGCCCTAGGTAGAAATACTTGCGACTTATGAATACACCACTGTATAATTACACAAAGCATAGAACATTATCATGCAAGAAATTTACAAAACACAAGAGGTAGCAAGTTTGATGGAAAAAAGTCCAAAGAAAAGAAGCAAAAGAAAACAGAAGACAATTTAGCCCGTGTCTCACCTGCCTATGGCTCCAATACAACACATAATGAAGAGTGTTCCAAAAAGCATGAGTATAAGTTTATCAAGTTTCCTCTCTAATGTACTTCTCTTAGAAGGAACATTCATTGAGTTCATCATAACCTGCATGATTCCAGGCAGCCATAAAAAGTTATCCACATGTTGGCCACAAACTAAGCAGCAAGATTATAATGTCAAAAAATGATAACATGTCGGTTTCTCTGGCATTAAAGTACAAATACAAACCTATTACTTCCACATTTGTACAAAATACAACAGTCAAAACTCTTGGCACTCACACAACTTAACAAGAAAAATTTTGAGGAGAATAAGGAGAAATTAGTAGCATAATTATTGTACAACCAAATAGGCCAATGCCTTTGATAATAAGCACTATAATGACAAATTATTAGCACAATAACAAACCTTTGTTTCATGACCAGTAAATATAACTGCCCCAACAATGTACTCTGTATTCCTGAGACTACAGCCCTGGAAGGACATGAAACCATAGTAATTAAATAAAACCAATATTAGTCCTATCATCATATCATAACAAATGGCCAAGAAAGGTAGTGTGAAGTCCCCCCCCTGGGGCAAGGCAGAGACAAAATCTTGTTAGAAGCATTCAAGGAAATAATTATATCCTGAAAGGAAAAAAGACAAATAATATAAAAGCAACCATTATTGAGGAGGAAATGAATTTGGAGCTTAAGGAAAAAAGACAAATAAATATAAAAGCAACTATTATTGAGGAGGAAATGAATTTGGAGCTTACTCTTAATAGAAGTTGGTTTGGACTGAGAGGTAGTGTCTGTTTATCAATAATAAGATTGCCAGTGAAAGTATAGAGTGAATTGTTCGGTTGCTCACACTGTACTTCACCTGTATTAATGAAACAATATAAGAATGCTTGCAAAGTAAGAGAAAGATGACATTCACGAGGTATTGGTGTGGTGCATGAGAAAACTCCAAGTATGAGCATGAAACAAAGCCCAATCTTTACGTAGAATACTATACATATTCAACAGTTTGACCAACCCATGATAATTTAGTGTATCATAACAATCACAGAAGGCAACGATGCTGACAAGGGTAGCAAAAGTAAGCTTACAGACACATAAATAACTTGATATTAATCCCTAATGTAACTCATTGATGGTACTTGAATGTAATTTGGATGTATATATGCACCTATGTACTTCAAGTCAATGTACTTAATATTCTAAACCTAACTTAACCTCTGAACTCAGCAGCTTTCTCAGGACTCAAGTAATCCCAAGTCTTTTCCAATGCCTTTCTGATCTTGAGGTTTGTTTCCCCGTCTAAATTTGATGTCTGCCAACAAAAGCCAAACTTTGAAAATGGATAAGAAAAAGCAATGCTTGATAACAAATTAAGGTCATGCTTTTTATGAAATAATGGTTCTACAAAGCATGAAAGAAAGGAAACCTCAATGTAGCATACACCATCTGGATTTGTAGTAGCAAGAAAAAGAAGATCTGTGGGAAAGAATCCATCTTGTTTAACCTGAAAGACAAAGCAAATTCAGCCTACAATATGAAGAATGTGAACATAATAGCCAAACGTCTGTTCAAAAATGTTTGTTCAGTAAGCTAGCGAACCATATTATTAACACAGTTCAATCGAAAAGAAGGAAATTTTAATAGGAGTTCAGGATACCCACCCTAATAATGTCTCCAACCTGCAATTTCTTCCAAGAAACAGTCTCCCACCTATGATTTTGCAACATTTCTACGAGACTGTTATTTATCACCATATCATTCTGAAAGCGCTTCTGTTGTGTACAAAAGAGGATAACAGAACAAACAAACAAGAAATAAGTAGCTTTCCCTCGTCAATCACAGAAAAATTTGCCCTCATCATCTCCAACACCACCCCCCCCACCCAACCGGAAAAAGCACTATAAAATATGCATCAAGTTAAAAGAAATTTGAAAAAAGAAGACATTTGGGTTTTGTTCTTGTTGACAGTATAGTATGTAATATAAGCCTGTACTAGCAAATATACATATAAACTATAATCTCAGTAGTCAGTAGCACTCGAAAACCTTTTTTTTTTTTTTTTTTTGAGAAAGAACAAGAAAAGATATGATTGCATTACTCACCGAATCTTCAAATGCCTCCTTAATAAGAGAGACTAAAAGCACCAAACTCAAAGGTACAACATTTGTAATTGGATTGACTGGGCTGCATAATCAGAAAACTTCTTAAATACAACACATACATGTGTCAAATTTACATAGCTGTCGCAAGCAGGAAACTTAATGTTCAGCAAGACTTTAGACCAGATAGTCATATAAATGGTAATTATTGTGACCAATAACATTAATTTGTAGCTTCACTTCTGATATGCTTGGGAACATTCGTGCATTCAAAAACATGTGTGATTTCTCCTGTAGATCCTACGATGTTCTAAAGTAAGATGATTAAACTCAAAATGTTTACATGACAACATTGTTGGGGAAAATCTTGTCTATGAATTGTTACAAAGACTATAACATCCTGCAAATCTAAATCAACATCATCAACTTGACAAATAAAAAATGTAACAAGACTATATAGCGAAAATAATGTAAAGGAAAGAATACACTTAGTTCAAATAATGAGTATGACTGTCACACCTGATTGGAGTCATCGATAAAATTGAGATAAACAGGAAGTAGCAATTGGCCACACGCCTGAACTGTCATTGCAGCAGAAAATATTCTCAGGAAAAGGATCACACTATTCAAATGACAGGGGAATGATAAATCTACCTTACCATACAGATAATGGAGCTCAACCAATTAACTACAGTTCTGTTTCAAACATCACTGATTTGAGCAATTTTTTGGAAAATTCAAAATCAATTACAGGGAAAAAAATCCCAAGATTATGATTTTTTTTCATTGGAGATGATGTATTATCAGTCCATGATTAGCACAGCTTATATCTAGAGTGAGAATTCAAGGAAACTAGAACATTATCAAATACGCTATAGATGTTAATCTCCTTTCATCGTAAATTGCCCAATTAACCCAATCACTAGAAGCAATAAAGTCCACCCATCATTTAGTGATTAAGTCCCTTGATTCAATATTGATGCTCTTAAGCAATTCATCAACATAAATGCCAAAACATTATATTGCAAGTAAAGTCATGTAAGATTTCAAGCAGACATAGCCAATCATTTAAGGGAAAAGACGTCTAAAATAATCAACATTCCATTTCCAAACGCTAGTTTACCTGTTCAAATAACCCTTTTGGTAAAAAGGTAAAGAAATTGTACTTTGTAGTTGAAATAGAATTGCCCTGAAACAATTTACCTCAAATAATTAAAAAGAAAGCAAATTTGAGCAGAAAGAAGGAAAACGGATTGAATAATGGAACTCTGACCACATACTTTGACATATATCAAAAACATTCTTCAAAACATATTAGCACGAAAACTTCCAAAAACCACTAATGCAGAAAAACTGAAAGCTAGAGCTTTGATAAATGAAGCTTCAGATAGGAACAATTCAACTAGAATCTTGGCTACTCCCAATAGACTTTGTCAACAGAAGACTAATTGAAAAGCTTAAGTTATGAATGAATTTTGGAGATATAAATTTCATTTCAATTTTCTCAACTCAAATGACTCCCAGAAAATGGCCTGATAAGGCAACATGGATACAACTGCCTGCTCATTAATAATGAATTTTGCCTACATAAATTTCATTTCAATTTTCACAAGTCAAATGACTCCCAAAAGATGGCCTGATAAGGCAACATGGATACAACTGCCTGCTCATTAATAATGAATTTTGCATATATAAATTTCATTTCAATTTTCACAAGTCAAATAACTCCCAGAAGATGATCTGATAAGGCAACACGGATACAAGTGCCTGCTCATTAATCAAGGAGGATGGTCAAGGTTTTCAATATGTCTGACTTGTCTTAGGATAAATTACTTGCACACAAAAAGAACTAGGATAAAATTCATCCTGGAGACACAGCTTATCTCTGAGGGTTTGATTAAGTATATGACAGGTCAATTTCTAGACACATACTTATGCTTACATAAAGGTCTTTATATGAATAACATCGAAAAAAAAATTAAAGTTAATCAGGGTCATTGTGCAGTAAACCCACACGCAATGCTCCAACAATCTTTCAGTTGAAGCACCTCGTTCGACTCCAAGCACATTGTTGAGTGTTTCCTTTTACTAATTGTCAATGCTTGAGCACAAATACCAAGAACAGCTTTCCTTTTCATATCTAATTGAACGTTTATCTTAGCATATAACATGTATAAAACAGATAACATGCAATAACCTCATGCTTTCATCAATGCAGCAAGCATGGGTACCTACAATTTTGCACCGTGAAGCAAAAACGTTCAAGCTCAATATTAGCGAAACCTATGTTTCACATCAGAATAAAGCCTAAGAAATCAGTTGCACCAAGTCAACTGAATTTCTAGTTGCACAACAAATAATTCAAAAAAAAAGTCCATTTCTTTTTTCAGCAAACAAAAAGACGAAAAGAATTCGACAAAAAAGCTTATACACGCATACAAACATACTATCCAAGCATTTATGTAACATAAAACCTTGAATCCAACGGGAAGATTCGCCTCGCGGTCATTGCAGTAAATGGTCCGGTAACCGGGGGCTTGAGGCTGGACTCGTCCGAGTCGAACCGGCCGAGTCGTCGTACGACCCGTCAAACTCACGTCACGCCCCAGCCTGGACCTCGATGACTTAACCGTTTCCCATCCGTCTCCGCTCATCGTCTATCTCGGAGCAAAAGGACAAACAGAACGATCCAAACTCCAAATTTCCCGGAGAATAATGTTTGATCTGAAATCAATCAACAAATATATTGCTCTTCGATTTCTTCCATTTTCCTTCTCATTAAAACGGCGATGAAACAGAGAGGAAGATGAGAATCGTCTCCTCTGCTTTGGTTTTTGAAATTTTTCTCCTTGGCAGTTATTCCGTTGCCGTTAAGGTTTTATTTATCTTTTCTTAAATATAATGGCCCACCAATACACTCGCTCCCTCTTCGGCCTACGTTGTTCGTGTTATTCACCAAAATCCAACCACGTCTTGTCATGCGTCTTAATTGGCAGTAATATGGTACGGTTAATTAACGTGGGTACTTCAAATCCGAAAGTACGCGCCATATTTGACGCGTTACTTTCAATGACCGAATGTGGGCCTCTTTGAAAATGGGGTGTGGATTTGTTCATGAATTGTACACGTGCCGCGTTTGAGTAAATAAATGTCGGAGAATTAGAAGTTTCCAAAAAAATTTTGATTTATATGATAAAGCCTATATTTTTATTTTGGATTTTAATTTTTTTTAATAAATTAAGTGAATTTATACGTGCACAAAACATTTTGCAAAAAATGGTTAAATTTTAGATTAAATTAAAAAATTATCTCATATGTATAATAATTTATAAAATATATATTTGATAAGCGAATTATTTAATAAATTATATGCGATCGGCCCAAGGTTTTATAGGTTTCTTTGCATCTAATTCTCTCTATCTATATTTTCTTTCCGAGTGGCAATTCACTCATTCATCCGGTTAGAACAGTTACTGAGTCAACGAGTTACCACAACTCGTGTGGACTCTTGTACATACAATAGTCAATCTAAAGCTTTGGCCATAGCTTAATCACCAGGACTCTCAGAAACCCTAAACAAGAAACAAAGCTTGACGAGCCAGTTCACAGGAGACCAGATGCCGTAGACAATCTCCTTCAGGTACTGCTCTGGTTATTCTCTGGGGTCGACTTTATCGAGCAAGTTGTGAGAGAAAGCTGAAGTAGGTCTCAGAAACAGCGTTTGAAGATTAGACAGCCTCGCTGTTTGGTTCCAGAAAACCTACCTGTCAGGTATATAAAATCAGATTAAGAAGAACAGATCATAGAAGATGAGGCAGGTTTTGACTGAAACAAGAACGCTGGTTTACTGCAGAACAGAGGGTAGAGAGCAGAAAAGAACAGGATGTAAGCTGATAAACGTTGAGGAGCTAAGCTTTCACGGAACATGTGGATAACCACTGTCGGATGTGTAACCTTTTCTCTTTATTGATAGTTCTGTTTGGAATTTCTTCTCAGCGCTCTCTTAGCCAAGTCCCGACTGCATCGTCGGCTTCCTTATCCTACGGACGGAGCAAAATTTCAATTTGAATTTTATTTATATATTTTAAATTATTTACTTTATATTATTATTTAATTAAAATTTATTGCTTTATTTTTAATTAATTTTTATCTAATAAAATAAAATTTTAAAATTTAAATTTCATTGCCATCTTTTAAATTTATAAATTGATGAATAAATTATATGATAAATTAATAATATTATAATAAATTAACTACATTTTAATAAGAATAAAAATATCATTTATTTATTATAATATTAATAAATTAATATTATTATTAATTAATATTATTATCACATTTTCCAACAGCAACTTCTAATGCACAAGACTCTCTCGTTTGTCGGAAGGACATTAATTACAGGCGACTTTTCTTTTCTATTTTGCAAAGAGGATATTTTCGTGACTCGAACTTGTAATTAAAAAAAGAGTAATTTTATCAGTTGCTCTACAGATCGCAACAAAATGAAATTTAAAATTTTATGTATATAATTTGTTGAAAATTTATATCTTATTTTTCTAGAAATACATGACATTTTAAAAATTAGATCATAATAATATATATAATTACGTAAATATAAATAAAAATAATCGTGTGAATATTTTTATTTTAGTTTTTAATACTCATAAATCATACAATTTTTAATTTAATTCATAATTTAAATAAATAAAGATTTAAAAGTGCTTAATTTTTATAATTTTTAATTTAATAACTAAAAATTTAAAACTTGCATAAATGTCAAAAAACTATTTTTATTTATTTTACAAAATTACACGTGGCAATGAATTTAGTCACATAAGTATCAATAAAAAGTCATGAAAATCGAATCTTCCGTACGCGTGGTTTCTCTTATTTTCGCGCTCCTTTGACTTCTCCTTCCTATGGTTATATATATATAAGGAACGCCCATTTCGTCGGTGACCAGTTCGTCAATCGTTAATCATCGTTATCGAGAGAAAACAAAAGGCACACACCTCCGTCTCTCTTCGACGTTGCCCGCCCTTTGAACTGTACGGAAATGGATCAAGTCGAGAAAATGCAGTCGCGTCAGAGTTATCGGAATGTCTGGCATGCCGATCTCATGGACACCATCACCGTTGACACCCCTTGTATGTGTTTGTGTGTGTGTGTGTGTGTGTTTCTTTTTTCTAATATTTATGATATAATTTATTTGTATTCTCCAGTATTCTGTTTGGTTGTTGAGGAAGAATGTGATTGTGAATAAAATTTTTTGAATTCGGTTTTTGATTTTCTTTTAATGTATTGTATTCTTTGTTTTTCTGTTTGCTCGCTGAGGAAAAATGTGACACTGAGTAGATTTTTTTAATTCGGTTTATTTATTTATTTATTTATTCCATCGAAAGAACTGCTCTGTTTGGAATGCGAGAAAATGTGAACTGTGCCTCGTAAAATAAAATTTTCTTTGTTTGCTTTGAAGCTTTAGATTGATTTAGAAATTTTCAGGTGTTTCACTGGTTTCAATGATAGTGCGGGATTGCATTGGATGGCTGATAATCTAATTTTGTCTTTTTTCCATTTGCAGATTGCTGCTTCTCAATGTTTTGGTAAGATCTGTGATTAACCACACGAACAATTCAGCATTCTAATCTCTTTTTTTTCTTTTTTTGTGCCCTTCTTTTACAGTTCTACTATTAGTTATAATGATAAATGTTGCTTCGGCTATGTTTAAATGTTTGCTTATAACTACATCCAAAGTTTCCAAAACTCCTGTCTCTTGATTCTTTAAATTACTAGTTCTCTGTGAAGACCATGTTGCAAGTTTCCATAGCCAACTAGTGTTTTCTTCGTAATTTTATCTGAAAATGAACAATTTACGTAGAAAGGAAACCGAAATGGAAAAGATTCTACCGCTTAATGGTGAGGAATGAGGAATTGAGTGATTGCCCGCATTTTCTATTGTTGTATTTTAGATTTAGAAACAGTAGGGAAGATGATTATGAACATAATTATCATCAGATGATTGATAACTCTTAAATTTTCAATGTGGTAGTGGCCCGTGTTCTTCATACTTACTACGCAAACGTGCACTTTACAACGACATGTCAAGGTGATCCTCTGTTCTTGATTGTTGATTTTCGCAACAAAAGCAAAAGCTGATACGAGGTCTCAACGTTTATGTTTTTGTAGGTATGTCTGCTGCGCTGGCTATTGTCCATGTAGTGGGAGCTGTGGAGAAAAAAACTGCCCTGAATTTTGTCTTTGCACTGAGGCATGTAACATTAGTCTGATCTTATCGATCTTCGCTCGCATCATTCGGAATTTAAGAGCTGATCATTGTATGTGCAGGTCTTCTGTTGCTTTTCTAATTCAGTTGCTTCAACACGTTTCCTACTGCAAGATGAGTTCAACATACAGACCACAAAATGTGACAATTGCATCATAGTACTCTACTTCTCTCTTTTCATTCACAACTATGTCTTGAATGTTGATCTTAGTAAAACTGTTGGTTGGAGCAAAAACAACCACGTAAGTACGCTGTTTAACGATGTCTTTTCTCTGGCAGGGCTTTATGTTTTGCCTGCAGCAATTGGCATGTATTTGCTCTATAGTTGCTTGCATAACTGGAATTGACGATCTTGAGGAGCTTGCTATGCTGTTGAACCGCTTGGCTGATTTGGTGTTCTGCACGTAAGCACTTTTAACTGCAAAACTTTTTTTTCACCGTCATGTTGTAGAGTTTTGAGGGAGTCTAGACAAGAATTAGAGCGAATTTAAACGAGTTCATTACATCAAATCTTAACTCAAAATTTTGAACAATGAATTATGAATCCTATCTTTGACATGTCCTTCTCACCCATATAGGACTAACTCTCCCTTAACTCATAACTTATATGAAATTATTTGAATCACTTCATGAATCACCCATTTATTTGACCTAAATCAATGAGCTTCTATTTATCAGATTTCGTCAACCTAATTCTAATACTAATAAAGGGTTTTTGAGAGGGCTTAGGAAGAAAATGAACCTAATTCACAGGGACAGAGCTAGACTCAACTCTAAGGGAAAGCTGGGGGCTAACATCTGAATGCAAAAAAAAATGAAGAGAAGAGAAGATAGAGATTTTTTTTTAAGGGGAGCCACTTATATTTGTAATCTTAAAAATTTTAATTATATAAGTAATTTTATTTAAAAAATATATTTGAAAGGGGGGCCCTATAACATGGCTCCGTCCCTGCTAATTCAAGTGAACTTAGTATACAATCAAGACATCATATCTTAACCTCAAATCTTAAGACAATGAATTATGAATCATATCTTTATATATAATTTACTTCATCTTTATCTTTCTTTTCGACGTATAATTACTCCACCTGTAAATTTCAAATAACCATAAGTGTTTAAAATCCCTTAAAACTTACTAATAATTCGTTTTGTTCTGTTTTTTTCTAGGGTTTGCGCTTGTATTCAGGTATGCAACACTATCTTTATTGACATAATCAAAGGCAACTTAAATCATGGTTTAAACACTTAGAGATTATAGGATAAATATAATTTAATACACTTTAATAAAGATATTTATATTAGAAAATACGATTGTTATTATTTTTTTATTTTTATAAAATCAGATTTTTAGAATATCAAATCAAATTCTTACTTATTTAATTCAGATTGTAAATAATGTAAACTTAATCTCTTATAAATTATTTATATATAGAGTTAATAAATGAAAATAATAAGTGTTCTATATAATAATTATTGAATTTATTGATAAGAACATATGCATAAAAGATCATAAATTTAATTAAAAACTTCTGAATGTCTATTCAATCTAATTATAAAATAAATACTAATTAATTATACAATTGGTACAGAAAATTCCAAGAGAACAATCATATGATAATTAAGTCTTGACATGATTGTGTATACATACAAAAACAGACACAGCACAAGCTTGAAATGGACAAAAGAGACGGTAAATTGGAGCCACAACCTGTAATGGGAGTGCCTCCGGTTCAACAAATGTCGCGTCTTGCACAGCCACCTCCTCCGCCGGTGCCGTTGGCATATGCCTCCCATCCACCACCACCACCACCACCTTATGCACAATACCCTCCTGGTCAACCTCAGGGTTATTACCCTCCTCCTGGGTACCCTCCACAGGGCTATCCACAGCCGTATATGTACCCACCTCCACAGGGCTATCCACAAACTCAACCGTACCCTCCTCCAACGGAATATTCCAAGTCATCTGTAACTGAAAGCACCGAGCAGGACAAACGTAGAAAAGATTCCACGTGATTTGAAGTTCTTGATTACAGCTTTTGTTGATGATAATATACTGTAGCCTTGTTGTTTCTAAGGAAAAAGAATAAATTGAAATGTCCTGGTATGCAGCAATGTAACGAATACCACACTGGATTAGGTTCTGATACGATATTACATCGGTACCGGTTAATATTGGGTACCATTTTGGATAATTTTTTAAATTTATGAAATAGTTCATAAATTTTTTTAAAAATTACAAAATAGTCCATTGTCATATTGTACAGTTTTGCTGTATATTTTTAACTCTGCCTCCAAAAATTATAATAATAAATAATAATCACAATTTTAATTTAATTTAATAATTA
>JANZXV010000003.1:11055317-11075541 GCA_027576455.1 Erythroxylum roigii
AGCAACGGGTTGATATGCCGTCGCAAATGTTGTGCCTTTCACCGACGGATTAGGTTCTCCCGTCGCAATTCACATTCATCTACGTTGCCGTCGGTATAATTCCGTCAGTATTTAACAATTTTCTTGTAGTGTTTAAAGTAAGCTAAGGGCATTTAATATTTATATTCTTGATGCTTATATTATGCACTAAGCTTTGAATACTCTAGCATTAGAGTTTGGTATTTTGGTTACCATATACCATTCTCAGGATGAAGCCTAGGACATAAATGCACTGCCAACCATTATGTTGTTGAAGAAGAAAAGTTAAAGAATACAACTCATACAGCCTTAATAGCAACCAAAGCAAGTCCCCATAAATTTAAAGGTAAGAAACCTAAATTTCCTCCGCATGTAGATGTTGGTCAATCTAGTGTTGGTAAAGGTCTTGCAAATGTTGTAAAGAGTATGAGTATGAGGTGTTTATTATATAAGAAGAAGGGCCTTAAAAAGCTTGAATGACAAAAATATAAAACTTGGAAAGAAAGCCAAGAGTTATCAGTTAACTCTTTGGGTTGTATGATACATGAGTCTAAATATCCATATCAAGTTCATGTTGGCTAGATAGTGGAGTCTCTAATCATGATGCTTCCATAATGCAGAGATTCGTAGAAAAGTGAAAGCCTAATCGGAAGGAGGAAAAACTAATGGTGGGCAACAACAAAGAAGTTAACATAATCACTACAAGGGATGTTTATTTAAACCTTGACACGGGTTTCAAGCTTGTATTATATGAAACATTTTATATACCATCTTTTAGAAAGAATTTGATCTCTGTATCTATTTTGAATATAAAAGGTTACATTTTTGTAATTAAAAATTTTGTTGTAAAGTTATTTTCCAATGCAAAACATAATGGTACTACCTTCTTTTCATATGGCTTATATAGAATGTTTCTTGCCCCTAATGAGATGTATGCTTCTACATATATTATCGAACAGATCACTAGAAAGAGAATCTTGATAAAAGATAAGTCATACATTTGTGACATAAAATATTGGGTCATATTTCTAGAGATAGAGTTAAGAGAATATTAGTTAAGGATAACATTCTCCCAATGATGATCTGGAATCATGTGTTGACTGTTATAGGGGTAAGTTGACCAAAATAAAGAAAAAAGGGTCAACTCCTACTTCTAGCTTATTAGAAATCATACATACAGATATATGTAGACCTTATAAAGTTACATTGTATAATTCAAGATATTTTCTGACATTTATTAAAGATTATTCTAGTTATGGATATGTGTTTTTGCTCAAAGAAAAGTCCGAAGTTCATGAGAAATTTAAGATCTTTAAGGCTGAAGTTGAAAACCAATTAAGAAGGTCAATTAAGATTATCATTGACAGTAAAGGTGAATATTTTGGTAGATATAAGGTTTTAGTATAAGAAAAAGATTAGTTTGTCAAATATGTAGAATCATATAGAATAGTGGCTCAGTTCACTATACTAGGTAGTTCTGAGCAAAACGGTGTGGTTGAAAGGCCAAATCGCATCTTAAAGGATATGATGAGGTCAATGTGAAGCATGACTAATTTACCTTATTACCTTTAGGGTGAAGCTATAAAGACTATCTTATATATACCTTATGTGTCAAGCAAATCAATTAAAAAAAGCCTTTTGAAATATGGAAGAAGTAGAAGCTTAGCCTCACTCATCTTCGTGTATAAGGCTTCCCGGTTGAGGTTCCTTTGGATAATACTCATGAAGATAAGTTACATTCTCGTTCCATTCATTATTATTTTGTTGAATATCCTAACTACTCTAAGGGATAAAAATTTTACTAAACAATGGAGGATCTAGAATAGTAAAATCATAAACAGCTAATTTTCTGGAGCATAATGTCTATGATGAGGCCCTTTAGATGAGAGAAGGGTAGATACTATAATTATTTCATATCCATTACTCATATAGTCAAAACTAGTAAATCAAAGTCTCATTACCATACTAGTATAGGGACAAGAACCTATATCAATACAAACTGAGTTTACTGAAGTACAAGAGCCTAATGAACTAGTTCAATTAAGAAGATCTACTGTAGTGAAAAGACTTGCTATCTCATCTGATTACATAGTCTATTTAGGTTAACAAGACTATGATATTAGACATGTAGTAGATATAGTTACTTTTACATAAGTTGTTTATAGACCTCATGTGGATTTGTGCTGGGATGGAATGAGGGATGAGATGTAATCCATAAAGCATAATAAGGCATAGGAGCTTGTGAATTTACATTATAATTGCAAATCTATCAATTGTAAATTGAGTTATAAGACCAAAAAGGACTCTTAAGGTAAAGTTGAGTGATTTAAAACTCGAATGGTTGCGAGAAGGTTTACTCAGAGATACGGGATTGAATTTAATGTTACCTTTTCTCTCTCGTATCATCTAAGGATGCATTTAGATTGATTATGACAATAGTGACTCATTATGATATGGAATTATATCAGATGGTTGTCAAAACTATTTTTTTAAATGGAGATGTTTATGAAAAGGTCTATATGGAACAACTTGAAGGATTTCAGGATCAAGAAAAAGTTGACATAGTATGTAAACTGAGAAAATCCATATATGATTTGAAATAAGCCTCTAGACAATAGCACCTAAATTTTGGTGAGGATGTCACCTCATTTGTGGAAAATAAAGTTAAAAGATGTTTGTATTACAAGGTTAAAGGGGAGTAAAGTAATCTTTTAACTTTTATGTATGGACGATATCTTGCTTGCATCAAATGACATAAGCATGTTGTATGAGGTTAAGCAGCTTTTGGCTAAGCATTTTGACATAAAGGACCTTGGTGAGACATCTTTTGTCCTAGATGTTCATATCCATCAAGACAGGTCTTAACACATGTTGGATATCTTATAGAGAGCATACATTAAGTGAGTACTGCAAAGTTTTAATATGAATGATTGTAAACTTGTTGCAACACTTATCTCTTATGGTAAGAGATTATCTTTAACACAATCTCTAAAGAATGATACAGAGAGATAGAGTCTATGAAGAATTTACCTTATTCTAGAGCAGTTAGTAGCTTGATGTATGCTTAAGTATGCGTTAGACCAAACTTTGCATTTGTTGTTGGACTGCTGGGTAGGTATATAGCTAACCCAGGAATAAACCATTGGAATGCAGACAAACAAGTTTTGAGATATCTCAAAGAAACTAAGGATTATATATTAAAATTTTAAAAAATAAATAGTCTAAACCTCATAGGTTATATGGATTCAAATTCTGCTATGTGGCTAGATGCTAGGAAGTCTACATCAGGGCACATTTTTATGTTAGCAGATGGTACAATATCATAGAAGAACGTTAAACAGGCACTAGTAAATTTCTCGACTATGCATATAGAATTTGTTGTATGCTATGGAGTTACTTCACAGGTGGTTTGGCTCAGGAAATTGATTTCTAAGATGTCTATGATTGATTCAGTTGCTATACCCATTCAGTTATATTATGAACATCTTTCTACTGTATTGTTCAATAATAATAATAAGCATATCATATGGTCTAAGTATTTGAAGTTCAAATATCTGACCATAAAGTTATTAATACAAAAGGGTGACATTAAGGTGAACCATTTAAAGAATGAGTACATGCTTCTTGATCCTTTAAATAAAGGACTATGCTCAGTTATTTTTGGGAAACATGTGTATATTATAATTTACTAAAGTCCTTAGACACTATTAGTTAGGGATTACTGTATTTCTCTTAATACATTTGTACAGATTTCATGTATTATGATAGTATATTTTTCTATATATTGATGATCATAATTTTTTTTCTCAACCATGCTGTTTGTTGTACATTTTCATACTACAGGTGAAAGTCTTAAGACATGTTTCGATCTTAAGCATTTTAAAGGTTAATGGGCATATATATACAGATTAACATTGAGACTATATCTTTTAGACATATATAGATAATTATATAAATCTATGGGTTTGATAAGGCATAGTGGGATATAAGTATTTAATCCTACAAGGGTTTCTCTAATGGAATTTTGCATTTAGTAAGAGAAAACAAATTTCTTTTATAAGATTTAGCTTATAGAAAATGAGACCGAAAAATAGAACAATGATATATTTCAAATCATAGAGGTATCGGTGTAGTTTATCACACTCCATTTTCTCATTAGTGTTAGTAAGATATTACGTATGCCTGATTGTATTGGATCTGTGCTGCATATGACGCATGTATTTGATATTTTTTGGTATCAAATGCCTTACAAGATTGAATGATGGACTTTCATTATCTTTGAATCAAATGTTTTAAATTGGTCGACCTTTAAATTGATTTTTCTTAACCACTTTTCCTATTTTTATTCTTTTACGACTATTGTAATTAATATTTGTCTAATGGGAGAATGTTAGTGATTTTTAATTAGACAATGATTAATTATAGGTTGTTTATAAAATTAAGGTTAAGAAAATCCAATTTAATCCAAATTAAAGATAATAAAGAAACCTAATAAAGGATCCAGTTAAACGAGATAAAGTCCAGAAAAAAAATAAGCCCTAATCAATATTGGCCAATTATTTATTAGTCCTGTGATAGGGAGTCCTAATATGATTACTATAAATAGCTACTATGTTCTCCTACTACCTACTTAAATAAGTTATTTGATGTTTAGTTTCTCTTATTCGTTAAAAGGCCCACACATTAAGAAATACACATAAAGACATTAACGACATAAGGATATACAACTTTCAAAAAGTTGATCAAAATTTTCAGGAGCTTGTTCATTTGTTGAGGAGTTTGTTTAATCGATTCAGCAGCTTGTTCATCATTCAATGGATAGCAAAACCGGTATTTTTTTACATTTTCTTTATTAATACATCCACGTTTGATCATGGGTCCATAATTTAAGTTCGTATTATTATTATTAAAAATATCTCCAATTAGGTTAGTTCTTAGATTGCTTAGACAAAGGAGAAGAAAATAATGTATAAGAACTTAGTGAAATGATCTTTAGCCAACAATCGTAAACTTAACATCAAGAAGTTAAAAAAGCCAATGATGTTGAAATAAGGATATTATCTATATACAATAACTTTAACAATTTAAAGCTTGCACTTCCCACTGTATATAAGAATTCAGACATTTGCCATTGTAAAAGGAAAAAAGAGATAAGATTTAAAAATAGGAAAACAGATCACTCTACAATATTCTACTTTCTCTTCTTGTGTCGCATATTATCTCTTTAACAACAATTAATAGACCAACCTTCACCAATATCGTCTCGAAGTTTGACTTTGTCACATTACAACAAAGTAGGTTTTTGCCTACTTTTTCTTTTTTGCTACAATTTGGTCAATCTTTGGCAAAATCACAGCAAAACACTACAACAAAATAGTGTATTGGCTACATTTCTTTTGGCAACAATTTGAAAAATGTAGATAAAGGTTCAACTTTAATAGTCAAACTTTTGACTATATTTTTCAAAATCGTAACTAAAGTCATTTGTAACAATGTTAAAAACTTATTGTAATTTTTTTAATGAAAGTATACGTTATGTCAAACAAATAATAATAATGAAAAGAGTATTGTCTCACAAGTATTGTGTTTATTAATTACAAAAGATAATCTAATTGAAAAAATTGAATAATAAAAATAATTAATTGAATAAAAATATTTTAAAATTAATTAAGAACAAAAATGTCATATTAAACGAATCTGACACTTCTGATTTCACTAAGATTAATCCCAATTGACTCATCTAGTTTAATCATCTAACGACTATTCCCTGTGATAACTATGAATTTATGAAATTCATTTAGCTAAGAAATATACAGTAGTATATAAAATTTCATAAATATCTATATCTTATGAAAATAATATGATATTTTAATTTTTATTTTTTAGTCTCAAGCTGAATCATAAGTCATGCAATTCATTTATCAGGCAAGCACAACTATTAGTCATAAAATGAAACAGTAATCATAGAATTGGAATAAAACATCAATTTAATTAAAATTAGACAAGTTCAAGCATTCATATTCTAACTACATTATAGCCCTAAAAAGTATAACATCAAAAAATTAAATAATAAATTAAACATGGCTTAAATCATGATTTAAGAGATTAAAAAAAAACTAAAAATTGAAGTATAACATCAAAAAATTATATAATAAATTAAAGAAGGCTTAGGTCATACTTTTGGTTATGTTTTTTAAAATTGGCTACTTTTTCAAATCATAACTAAAATACTTTTTCAAAAGTAGCTAAAAGCGCGATTTTTATATTTTCGTAGCTAAAAGTCACAGAATATATAATTTCAGTTAAAAAATTTGGCTACAAAAATATACTTGTAGCCAAATGTTTTCACTCTTTTTCTTTTGGTTACGAATATATTTTTTGTAGTTTAGAAACCAAAACATAAGCAAAATTTATCACTTTTATTTCTTATATATAATTAATTCTTGTACCCTTTTTGTTAGAAATTTGTCAAAAATAATTTTTTATTCATGATCCTAATTGTAGATATCATTTCTTATTTTTCATCATATTCAAGTATATGAATTCACTACCTTTCATTTGATCATTTTGTAATTGAATATCATATTCATAAAAATCAGTTTTAATATTGTTTATAATGATTCTGAATCTAAAAATAAATTTATTTAACAACAAGTTCATTTAAAAAATTTATAAAACTGTAAACTCAAATTAATTAATAAATCTATCTAATTTCAAATAAAAATGGTTGTTCCATTTTTTTCGCCTGTTGGAATCTATGCCAATTTGGTACCGTATAAACAAGTGATTGGGTTATGGGTTGTAGTGTTTAATTTGAATAGAAAATTTGTCAGATAAATATACCAGATGAGGAGGAAACGGCACGAGCTTACCCCTTTCTCACTTTCCATATTGTCATAATGTGCATGTACCTACTATTTAGTATCAGAAACAATCAAAAGCCTGAACTAAGTCCTAAACAACGAAATCATACGAAGACATAAAATATTGATCCTTGACCTACATAAGACCTGTACTCTAATCTAACTTAGACACTTCTATTTTGCTGATGTTATAAACACCTATATTCTAGACTCTTTGACGTTAGGTTACAATTGTAATACAATTGAGTTTTCCTTTAATCAAGGCCATAAAAGTCATTATATTCATTTGATTTTGTTATACAAATTTCTCTAAGCTTATTTAATTGAGTTTGTCAAATTCTTATATTACAAATATTTTTATTTTTACTTGATTTTATAGATTTTATAGATTTTATTTATTATATATTGGTCAAACCTTTGAACCTTTAAATTTTCCTTTGACTGATTTAATGTCCGATTTAGAAATGTCGAAAAGGGTCCGCGTCACTCTGCCAGGTCTGATTTTAGCTCGGGTTGACCGGGTCACAATTCGAGGTCGGACCTATTATTTCTTAAACGACATCATCTTTAAAGTTTTTCTTTAAAAAAAACTGCAAGCCGAGCCACGTGAAGCCATAGGGCCAGGGGTCTGGCTGTGTGGCCCTTGGCCCTTGGCCCGGCCCGTGGCCTACCCTATAACCCTCTAGTATGATTCTATTTTTAAAACATTACTTTTTATTTCACATTCACTGTGTAAATTTTGTTTTCCTATTAGTGGCAGTGCTCTTGAAGACAACAATATGAAACTGGGTCGGCCGGGCCTTTTGATTCGGATTCCGGAGCTTACTCGATAATCATAAACTTTTAAGCTCCACTGCTTTCCATGTTGAACTCACAATGAGCGGAGCAATCACCCTGGCCGTGTGGCCCTTGGCCCAGGCCGGGCCGGGCTAGGGCTGATATCTCTAGTCCAATTCTATTTTTAAAACATTACTTTTTATTTCGCATTCACTGTGTTAATTCTTTCCCTATTAGTGGCAGTGCTCTTGAAGACAACAATATGAAACTGGGTCGGCCGGGCCTTTTGATTCGGATTCCGGAGCCTACCCGATAATCATAAACTTGCAAGCTTGACAATCCACTGCTTTCCATGTTGAACTCACAATGAGTGGAGCAATCACCTTATCCCTCCACTCGGCTCTCATATTCCCACAACCCACAAAGCTCCGACGATCGCTGCCGTTCCACGTTCAAAGTTTGTCTCTCACACACAAAGCATTTCACTCCCATAGCCATTTCTATCCCTACAAAAGTCTCTCTACGGTTATTTGCGGCTACAGCAAGGTCTCTCTCCTTTATTCTCGCAAGTACTGTTTTTCTGTGTACTCAAAAAGTTTCCTGCTTCGTCGATATTACTCTAAGGATTTTGTTCTCAGTTGGATGGTGAAGACCCGGATGAGATTGGTGAAGTATTCTTTGACGGCAATGACATTATTGAGGACGAAAGTGATGAGGATGAAGAGACAGAGAGCAGCATTGATTTGCTTGTCAGATTCTTGCATAGTATGTTCAAGAAGCTATCCAAGCGAGCTAAGAAGGCTTGTCGATCTCTCTTGCCCTCGGCTTTATCACCCCAATTGGTATTTTTTTTTCTTATCCTTGGTAGGTCATTCACGGGTTAATGTTGACAGCTGAGTTTTTAAGCGTTTTCACGAAATGTTGGTTTGACCGTGGGGTCACATAGTTGAAGTTAAGATCATTAACCTTTATGAATGACTTATTTGATTACTAGACAACAACTGGATTAAGATTAGGTGGTTTTGTGACAGAACTGGAAGAAGTGAACTCGTATTCATGGCAGATGTGTAGAAATAGATTGAGCAGTGAGAAAGAAACGGAGTTTGAGATGTTCTGTTCTTTTTTCCCTGAAATTGCAAGTCTTGTTCGTGGAAATAAATATGTGAAACTGCGCACGTAATCTAGTCAATGTCTTGAGTAGAGTTGCCTCAATATCCAGCCATTGCAGAACTTCTGCTCGTCATTCAAACTTAATCTAATTATGTTTTCTTTTCGTGATTTTGGAAATCAGGTGTCTTTTGCTGTTGACGGGTTCCTATTATTGGCTGGACTGTCTATCGTTAAAGCAGTTCTCGAGGTATCACTTCAGAAATATTCAATGACTTGCGTGCCTTCACTTTTGTGGATGTGTTGACGCTTATGCATGTTCTAATGTGGTAGAACCATTGATATTAGACTATAGGAAATACTTGACATCTTGTAACGATAATGCAACAGCAGTTGTGTTCTTACCGGATTGCAACGAGCTATACTGTTCCTGCTGAAATAAAACGTATCCTAGTGAACACGCATCACAAATGGCATCCCATTTTGCATTTCACCCCAAGAAGTTAATTTCCTAGATGCAATCACAAAATAATTTTAAAAGGCATTTAATAATTTTAAAAGGTACTTCCACTATATTTTTGCAGTTCTATATTGGTTTGGTATTCAGGAAAGTTATTTAGTGGTTCTAGTGTTTAAAATATCGTGGCTTATATTCTTGTATAGGTGGCTTGCACACTTGGAAGCACTGTATTTGCGGTGATCCTACTCCTCCGAGTTGTATGGGCAGCCATTTCCTACTCCCAAACAAGTGGAAATTCATATGGTACAACACAGCCAGTGGGATGATGTAGTGGCCGATTCTGATCATTCTTAGATTTCCCTCTTGGGTCGCATTTTGATCACACTACAGTGGCTCCAAGTTCTTGTAAAAACGTGAATGTAGGTCCTAAGCTGGAAATTTGAGTTAGGAGACGTTCAAACTTGTTCAACTTACCTCATCCTCGTGTGTAGCTCCTGGCCATGGCCGGCAGGCAGGCACGCAAGCACTGTAATTGGTAGACTAAAGGTCAGACGTAGAAAACTCTGTTTTCAAGTAAGGAAGGTTTCCTGGATCTGTAGATAGATTTCTGATGACTCATTCTAGAGCATTTATTGATGCATTGGTTGCTTATGCGTTATTGATGGATAAAATTAACAAGCGAAATGTCTAGCATTCTTGAGGATTAGATCCAAAGTCCAAATTGTATTGTGCATCAGTCTTGCCTAAAGCTGGAACCAATACTTTATTCAGTGAAACTCGAAATTAACTTCCAAAAAATTGGTTGTCATGCAGCAATGTGGCTAAGATAAGTACAGGCTGGGAGAGACACTGTTCTATAAACCTGTCACGTCGTAGTTTCCAAAGTCACAAGCTCTAAACAGGCTGAATATTTTGAACAAGCTGCAGTTTCCCAACAAAGCACAAGTTCATAATAGGGTTTATTAAAGATGTAAGCATTAGAAACTTTTGAACAAGCAATTTTCTTTTACAAGATACTTGATCAAAAGATCTGTTTAGTATTAGTACACAAAGTATGTCAAGCATGCTAAGATACACAAAGTAGTGGAGATGTTTCATGATGTTCTTTATCTGTCTCTTCGAACAGCAACTACAGCTCCATGCCTGACTTTGAAGGGGTAAAGGTTTTTTGTCTGGTGAACGTACTGGGTTGTTCTTTGACAGCCATTTCACAATCTTATTATCCATTGCTCAGGAGACCCAAGACTATGATGTTCTTTCAAAACCACTGCCAACCTGCATATGCAGCCACTCCGGTGATGCACCACGACTGTAACCTTTTGTGGGTTGTGAGCCAAATGCCATGCCAGAAGCATAAGCATCAAATGTTGGCTGGCCAAACTGAAATGAAAAATAGAAGGGTCGTCAAAAGTCATTATTTAGGAGGCAATGAAAAGAAATACAACAACCATTCTCCTAGCCTCTTTTTCAATTACCAAGTTCGGCTCTGTCCCAGATCTTTCAGCCATATTGTTCTCTTTTGCCAACATCCTATTACGTTAGTCTCTTTTTATCATAGCAGAACAATGTGGAGATGTTTAGCCAAATGGATTCCTTCCCTTAAAAGTTCCGTTAAGAGAGGCAAACTGATATGAAGGAACTGCCAATTTAAGCTGATTGGTACCACTAGATCCTAACAGAAATATCTGTTCAATGATATGAATAAACTTGTGCGTGGAGAAGAAGGTTCCAACTGTTGCCCAAAGCGAGCCATTTTTCAATGTTGATCTCAACAATAGCGGGACATTATTATTTCTTATCACAGGAATAAACATCAGACATGTAGACGCTATTGTCAAAAAATCTCATTCTAGATTATTTATCACAACTAGATCCATTTTCTTTGGCAAATTACCAGGGTAGTGTCCTCTTCCTCGGGACCCAAACAACTACTTTGATGATTATAGAATTTAGAAGCAGCAGCTGATAAAAACAAGTTCGGCGACAATAATCCAGAGTGCATATAAAGCAATGAAACCGAGAAATAAGGTTCCATATTGCCATCAATGGTAGCACTCAAAGAACAAAGAATTGAAGAAAATCAATGGTGAATTGAAATGTTACAACTTACATCTTTTGCCGGAAAGACTTCTATCCCAGGATTCACTCTCGAATTCACTGCTTCAAGTTTCATTGACAAGAACTGCATTTTCCCAATTAATTGCAGGACAATTTCAATATAAGCAGGGGTGGAAGGAGAAATTTTTGCATGCTCAATCCATGAGACACGAGGATTCATACCTCAACCTGACGTTGTAATGATTGAATGTAATTTATAATCTCATCTAGTACTAGTGCTTTGCCTATAACCTGCATGTAAGAGAACCTACTTTAGCAAGCACGACTTCAGGCCACGTTACAGCGAGAGTTAAAAAAAAAAAGTCACCAAAATTTACTTTAAGAACATCACTAGCAAGTTAGCAAGATTGAACGTCTCGTTGACCAACCCTTATATTGCAACCAACTGAGTTGTACCTGTTTTGAGCCTAAGAGAAGTTCAAGAAATTCAAATAACATACCTTATTACAGCCAGGTACTAGATCCTGGAGAATCTTCATCCTTTCACTAATTTTTTCTCTCCTAGCCTGTTCACAAAAAAGTTCCCATCGGCAAAGCTCATTCAGTAGCGTGATTATAATGAGGCATCTTTCTTCAGTTAACAAAACTAGGAATTCTTGGATGCTCTGGATCTAACTCTTCATTAAATCTTATAGTTATTGGTTCTTGGATAATTAAGAATATTCCTATAAAAATAATATTAAGAGGTTTAAAGAGAAATTACTCTTTCTGCTAGACTGTGGCTATCAGTAGCTTGACCCCTTCTTGCTCTTACATGGATGTAATCTTGTTTAGGTGGCTCTGGTGGTTTAGCATTCTGTTCCACAGGCTTATGTGAACAGGTTTCTGTTTCCGCTTTAGAATCACGGTTGTCATCTCTCCTTCCCGATGTTTTGAGCCGTTTTGGATCACAGTCATTCTGCCAATTCACATCACAAGTAGGTCAACTTTTACTATTTCCCGAAACCTAGTTACATTTAATCTTTTTGGTATCAGCAGTTTCTTAATTCCATCTTGAATAAGTTAATCAACCGTATAGTTGAGTAAGTCAATTTGACATGTCATTATAGCCAAGTTAGATGGATAATTCAATGGAACATCTTGAAAGCTAGTATTTTACTAACATTAAAACAAGAAAACGAAAAAGAGAAAGCTTTATGAATCACAAGTTAGATCAACATTAATTGAATGAAGTCGACAAAAACAAAAATACCGTTCTAATGCCATTGCCATTGCTCGTAGAGACACCTTTCCCCGAATCATCCTCCAAATCACGCCGTTTCCTGGGACCATTATGAGCTCCTCTCTGCTCCGAACTCACTCGATCATTACTAGAAATTTCCCGACTCGAATCACCAAACTGACCCAAGCTCTGCCCAAACTGACTCTGGCCGGCACCATTCACCGGAACCTGCCAGATCTCCGCCAGATTGTACGACCCATCGTTCATTATTGCTGATGGATCCATTATATCACGAACCTAAAACGACCCAATTTCTGCAATCGCAAGAAGTCAGTTTGCAGTGTTTTTCAAGTGGAAGAAATGACAAGCTTGATCTGAAGTTGAAGTGGAGGTTGGAAGTTAAAGTTTGGATAGGGTGCAAAGAGGAGAGGGCTTTCTAAGTAGGAAGTGAAATGGATAGATAAACAGATCACATTTATGTTTACAAATGGCAAGTCAGAGGTTTATGGATTGGCCACAGAGACAGAGTGAGAGACAAAAATTGGTAGAGCTTGTAAGAGATAGATAGGGAGAGAGAGAGAGAGAGAGTTGTGCGTGCGTGATCTCCTTGGACAGTGGAGGCTGGTGCGCTCTGTCTGTCTCTATCCCACTCACTAATCACTATTACAAATTGTAAAGGAGAGAGGTCAGGAGTTAACTTTTTAAGTCACTTCCAGCTTTTTTGTTTTTGTTTATTTCTTTCTATACTTGGATTATCAGCCGTCAGATTATACGGCCACCTCACTTGATTCTCCTTACTCAATACGGAAATGTAAGCGCATTGGTGCTTGCTCTTTTCTTTTAAAGCCCAGATAAATGACGCTTAGTTTCACAATTATAAGTGGATAATGTGATTAAGATGTATTTATCACACCTGCTGACTCTTAAAGTTGTTGACACTGATGGTTAGTGTTTGTAATATACAGCAATTGGGTGTTGTCATTTCAGGATTCCATTGTATCATATCTCATTTCATTATCCTCTTTATATGTACAGTAATAGTGGACTCTCTCCAATGCTGGTACAAGGCAAAGCTCGTATAATATTAATAGCTGTGCATTATGGAACCGGATCTTCTGTTCAATATTACTCTGTCTTATTTTGTCTCATAGAATCTCAGTCATTTATTTTGCGAGGCTCACGCGGGATCCATGTGGAGCTCACATAAATAAATGGTTGAGATTTATTGGATACAATAAGACACTATCATATTGGACGGAAGATTTGGACTCGTACATTATACAGGCACCGGAGATGCTCTTAGTGAAGGATAAGGCCCACCCACCATTAAGTGGCCTGCTTCTGGGTATAATAATCTATTTATTGCCCACTAATTGGTGTCTCGTGTCAAGACATTTTGGTCGAGAATAAAAGCTTTATGTACACAAATAACTCAATTACTGAGGAGGTTGAGGTTGTGAGCTATGGTTTCAATTGAGGAATTAAACGCATTAAAACTCATAGTTTCAAATCCCCTTTTTAGGCATTTTAATATTTTAGAGTATTGTCTAATATTTAATCAATTTCTTATATCAAATGTAGAAGGTAATGTTTTATTTCCAAACGAAATGATTATAATGCCTATTAGAAGCTATTTCTGCCGTCTTAAAGTTCAAAGAACGGCAAATTGCTTTCAGCTTGCAGTGCCAAATTTGGCAGTTTCACGTGCCTTAAAAAATAAAGCAAGAAAAGAGATGGGAATCAAATCAACCCTCAGCCTCAGACGCTGACTCGGAGACCCAAAAACAACTGTACTTATCGGTGGAGCAAGCAAGCAATCACAAGGAGTACCGTAGGTCCCACTTGGCAGGGCTTACTCTAGTCTAGAGGTGTTTCTCACGTGTTAGAAAGGTCACATGCAAGCTTACCAAGGCTAATCGATTTTATGAGATTCATTTACGCACAGAATGGCCTGCCAAACCTTCCCGTTTGGAAGTCGAATTTGGTTAGGCATATGCAATAATCACCAGAAAAGAGTTTGCGAATCACAGCTTCTTTTGTTTGGACAAAGTTTCATTTCCACCGCGTGTTGTGTTGGACGAACCTTGTCTGAGCCATTTCATTTCCACCGCGTGTTGGACGAACCTTGTCTGAGCCACTTGTGCGTTCAATCCCATTCCCATAACCATATATAGAAATGCCAACCCGCAAAAGCAAAGTAGGGAGTTCCAATCCATACACAGCTATCGGTGTGCTTGTGGTCATTACCGTTGGAATTTGAGCATGTGGAGAAAACGTTTTGAGGTCTAGTCCATTCTTATCTATCTCGTTTCTTTTGGAAATTGCATGTGCCAAATGCAAAACTTGAGGGGTGGCAATTTCGCTGTTTACGTCACAGAATTATCACTACCGAAACATTTCATGTGCCCAATTACTCTATATGGTATTATAAACTCTGCTATGCCTCTCGCCCTTTTCCACATAGCTATTAGCCATTAGCTATTGACTTCCCTTGCAAGAAATTGGTTACTGGCTTTGCGTGAGATATGAACTCCCATTGCTTAGATAGGCTTAGAGCTGCTGATTCAAATTTTCGATTTGGTTATTGAAATTAAAAAAGAGTTACACTGCATGTCCCGACGCTTTTCTATTGCGTGAATACTTATCATGACAAATCTCTTAATATTAAATTATTAAACTGTGTTGGTTGTTTAAGAGTTGATAGGTTTAACTTTAATATACTTGAAACATATTCTGGTTTTGTTATGTATTAAAAATTAGATCACATCAAACCAATAAAAAGAGAAATTTAAGGTTTAAAAGTTTAATTGATATTGGAATGTTATAAATTTGATATAAAACGAATGAAAATTAAATTATAATATAAAAATAAAATATCAATTTCTATTAATCAACTAATAATAAATTTAATATTTTTAATTAAAATTGAATCTAAAATAAGATTATAAAATGATAGTAACAAGTAAAAATTATATTTTTAAAGGATGATCTGTCTCGTTATCTTAAACTTTTTTTTAGTTCTTTATCATTATCTAAAAACTTGCAAAAGATGCTTTTATCCAAAATATATGCATTAACATATTCTATTACACTTAAATAAATTATAATTTAGTAATGTATAAAATTATTTCTATTATAATATATTACACGTTCATTTTTAAATATGTTTAAAATAAAATATCAAAATTATGAAAACTTAATAGGCTGCATCCTTTTGACCATTAGTTCTCTCTTTGCAGATGATCCGTTAAAATTCCTGGAACCTTCATAGTACAATATAATTTAATTTAACATCTTTGATTGCTCTTCACTAAAAAAATATCTTTATATTCGATCACATTGAAAAGATTACCTATAATATCAACATTTGTCTAAAAAAAATAACCCCCCATTAATCCCCCAATTACTGATATTGACATGACATGTCACATCAATAAACAATTAGACACGTAGCCTATTAGTTTCACGTTAGATTAAATATTAAAAAATATAAAATATGAAACCTTAAAATATTTTTTGAGTTATCTTCTAACTCTAATATTGTCTCCTTCTCCCACTCCAAGCCACCACCCAACAACATCAATAATGTTTCTTGCCTAGTAGCCTACCAACTTGAGCATAGACGCTATTAACGTAAGTAGAATCTCTACTGGGACTCAAGCAATGACATATGTTAGATATGTTTTTATATATAGCAGGTATCAAGAGGGGTTTGAACAACTTACAAAAGATTCAAGTTGAGCTAAAAAATTGCAGTTATAGATCAAAACTAATGTCAAACTAAGAGTTTCAAAATAAAAATAATACCAGTATTGACTAAAATAAGCACCAAACTCGTATTTTAATTAGTTAAGGTTTTTATTTCAAGATATTATCTTAGGAATTGTATAATTAGGTGTTTTAGATTATTAAAATTCTATATTTATGTTTCGATAGAGATTGATTATCTTTCAAAGTTATTTATTTTAAACAGATTTTAGGTTGTCATTTCCTTTATGACTTTAGTTCTGGGGTTTAAGCCTATAAAAGGCTTGCTTATTGTTGTAATGGGAGCACATCATTATTATTATTGAATTAAAAAACCTTTAGATAATATTCTTCAACTTTTTTCTTTGAGAAACCCCAATGTTAAGTTCTTTATTAACTATTCATCTTATCTAACTTGTTTGTGACAATCAACCCTAGAATCTTATCACCCCAAATCCCCTTTCCTTTTTGAAATGTGGTGATTCATATCTTCTTTTGTGTGTTTTGTGTTTAATTTCTTGGATTAACCTGATTTTGATATAATGATCCTATGTCATGTCATATTGATATTGAATCTAAATAATTCTATAGGTGAGGGTCATATCAAAATATGGCATTAGAGTATAGTTCTATACTAAGATTTATTCTTGGTATTCTTTATTTATATTTTTAATATTCTTGTATTTTCCTTTTTATATTCAATTTCCTAGTTAGCGTCATTTATTGACAAGATTAGTTTAAAAAAATTTTGAGTTCTTGTTTCTTACTTTTATGATTGTACAAGTTAATAAAAAATTCTATTTAATTAGTTATATTGTTTTCCTTTATTGATTAATTCATTCTTGTTGAGTTCTTATTCTTATATTTTGATAAGCATAATTGGGTTTATACGAAATCAATTTTATGTTTTTTAGTTTTCTTATTCCTTGGCATATAATAATGTATTCGTTGATTCATTTTCCTCAACTTGCTTCTTTGAGATTATTTGACAAATGGGGGATATCTAAACTAACTTTTCTATTTTGATTGTCCAGTTTGTAAAGAACCTTTAGTCAAGAGTTTATATTGTGAGGAACTTTGAGAGAAGCACATGAAGGAGTACTTTTTTTACTAACGTTTTCTTATAGGTACATTATGACTCAATTCTAAAAGAAAATCTCATCTAAAGATAATGAAGTAAGTAAGGATAAAAGAGTGGGAGTAGATTAATAAGCCCTAATGAATGTCATACAATGCCAATACAAGCAACTTTTTCAAGATTTCAATGAACTTTGAGATAAGATAAAAAATATAAAATTGCTATACCTAGACTATAACACAATTTACCTCTAGCTGTTAGGATGGATGACTTAAATGCTAGAGTAGAAGTTGTTGCCAACTACTTAGGAGAGTTCAACTTAAGGGGTGGTAAAATAGGAAAAGGAGAAAGATTGGGAAGAAAAGGAGGTAGGTTTGGAGTAAGATATGAAAGGAAGTATGAGGAGAGGGATTATGAGTGATAAGATTTTAGAGTTGATCGCCACTCGAGGTTAGATAAGATTGATAGTTAATATAAACACTAACACTACTATCCAAAGGTTTTTGTTTCAACAATAATAATGATTTTCCCTAAATACAATAATAAGCAAGGCTTCAATAGGTTTAAAATCTAGAAATAGAGTCTTAAAAGGATATAACAACTTGGATGTAATCTAACTAAAAAAATAATTTTGAGAGATAATCAATCCTTATTTAAACATAAATATGGAATTTTAAATAATCTAAAACAAATAATTATACAAGTCTTAAGATAAACATCATGAAATAACAAATTCCTAACTAATAATTATACAACTTTGGTACCTGTGTTATCTTAAATTGGTGCTAGTTTTGTTTTAAAACTCTCAATGAATATCATTAATATAAGCCTAAAATCGATTACAAGTTCAAATTTAGCATTAGTTTACTTTTGTTTCTCTAGACTACAAGATTCAACAAAGAATTAGGTTGATTTACATTTGAGTTTAATATCAGTTACATTCTGTAGCCACAATCTTTATCTTGACTTGAACTTATTATAAGTTGTCCAAACCCCTTTTCATCCCTTCTTCGTATACAAATATGTGTACTTTGAGTTGTTACTTGAGTCCTATCAATCTCCACCATAAACAGTGGGAGGAATACTAAAATACAAGGGAGAGGGAGATAATGGTGCATATGGAGAAATCACCTCCATCAATGAAAATGCTTTTCATGGCTTTTCGATTCATGTTTGAAAAATTTAATGGCCATTGATATTTGTACAAAATACTTTGTTTTTGCCCCAACTTTAAGCTTAAAAGCACTTTTATTGTGCATTCCTCTAGCTTAATTGTGTTGTTTTGGTGCAAGAATGAAGTTAAAAACATTGGGTAGGAACTTTTGGAAAATGGATGCAAGTATTATGCAATTTTTGTCTTTAATGTTGAAGCACCAATATGAAGTTATAGCTTCGAAATAGAGACCAAGGTAGAACATTTATTTTTCAATTTGAAATTATGCCATCACTTGAGGAAAAAAAATTGAAAAATAAAATCTCGATGCTATAGCGAAAAGAAAATTCAACCTCAATGCTACAACATCAATATAAGGTTGTAGCATCAATAGAGGAATGATTAGATTTTGACATTTGTCAAGAGAAAGAAAAGATCATTTTATCCAAGTTGGATAAAAGTAAAATGATTCACCTCTAAACAAAAGAAGGATTGAAAGGTAGTATGAGAAAAGGGAAAGAAAAGAAGGAAAGGCTAAGGAGAGTTAGAAAAGCTTAGGCAATCAACTGGAAGGCTTAAAGACTCGTCTTTTGGATTTCTTCTTCCCTTTTTTCTCCTTACCTCCTTGTATTTTGTCATACTGATTTAGATTGTATGTTGGATTTTGATAAACATGAATAGTGGCTAGTTTTCATTTGTTCTTTTAGGGGAATTGAGATTATAGTGATGTTTTGATGTTTTGTTAAGTTGAATCTATGATTGCTTTTCATTTCCTTGTTGATTTCTCTTTGTTCTTGAATGGAAGCCCTTAGCTATGAATTTTATTGCTAGTGAATATACATCTTTAGGAGAAGGGTGATTTTTCTAGAAGACAGAAGAGAAATCAATCGAATTTTCTTGATATGTTGGGAAACCTAAGAGTTCTAGGAGGTTAGATTTATATTTGTGATTAATTCTCTTTTAGGAAATTACTTGTGTTGGACCCCGGAAATTTTTTTTAAAGTAAGCATGATTTCAAAATAATTTTAGAGTTTAGATAAACTCAATTTTTTAAACTATAATGGTGTCAAGGTTAGTAGGATTTGTTGAATGGATAAGTGGAATTAGAGTGTTGATGTAATAAGGATGTCTAAGGACATTTATGGGAGATCACTTGAGCATAAAAGAGCATAAGCTTATAAGGAAGGGTAAGATGGACTTTTTGGGCTTATTAAGGGTAGAAATAGAAAAAGGATGAGTGTTTTGCTTGCTAAGAGGAGAAAAACGTGATTTGAAGAGGGAGAAGAGTGAGAAAACAAAAGTTAGAGAGAGAAGAGAAAGGTTTTAGTGGAAGAAGGAAAGAAGAGAGATCAACTTGTTAAGGTGGGTTAACCATCTTTTCTTTTGCTCTACTAAAGGAAAGGGTTTGTGTTGGAAGAAGATGGATTTTGAGAACCCAATTGATGTTAGGGTTTCTAAGTTAGGTATAGGGTTTTCTAACCTAGATGGATGATAGGTAGGTTAGATTTGAGTTCAATCTTTTTGCATCTGTTGAAATAGTAGGACTTTCCTATTAAGTTATAAATTTGTTTGGAATGTTGTTTGATGGGAACCTTGGTTATTTTAAGGTACCAAGGGAAGCCTACCCAGGAGCAAAGGGAAAGGCAAGCTTGACTTGGTTTTCACAAGCTAACTAGGTGGGTAATATGTTTATAGTTTTGTGTGATTGGGCAGATTCTTGCCTATGTGTGAACATGTGTTA
>JANZXV010000003.1:11111265-11134063 GCA_027576455.1 Erythroxylum roigii
TGTTGATTTGGATATATTGCTTCCGCTGCAAAATGATTTCTTAAAAAGTTTTGAAATCTACCGTTTCTCCAAATAAGACATGTTTTCTTTTTCCGATCCAACATGAATGGCATTGAGGTTATCAGCCAAGAACTCCTGAGGAATTTTTCAATATGAAACATGTGACTGCACACAATGTAATTGAGAGGTGTTTTGGATTACCAAAAATTAGGTGGACTATTCTTGGGAGTCCATCATTTTATCCAATAACGACACACAATCAAATTATTATAGCTTGTTGTTTACTTCATAATTTTATTAGGCAGGAGATGAGTTTTGACCCCATGAAGAGTGATTTAGGGGATTATTTTCATACCAATCTAATTGTTGAGGAGGAGTGTATAACTACTATTGACCCAACTAATGCTTGGACAAATTGGAGAATTTAATTGGCACACAAAATGTTCAATGAATGGCGAACATCTAGGAAAAATGAGTATTGACATTTTTTAGGTGTTCCATTATGTTTAAGTGTTAGGAGGTTTTATATTATTGTTTATGTAAGTTGTTGTACTCTTTGTTGTTTATGTTGTACGTTGTTATTATAGACTATATTGTTCTCGTAAGCTGTTAATGCTTAATGTTAATTGGTATGAAGAATTTTATGAATGTTTTTTATTTTTTCCTTTATTATGATGATTATTTTTTTATTTATCAATATTGCTTTGATTTGGTAGATAAGTTTGTCGATGAATTCCCTGTCAACTATTGATTCTCAAAGTTCAAAAGGAACAAAAAGAAAGTGGAACTATGATGAGGATGTTATGCTAGTTTCTTGCATGGTTGATTTGCATAATGTGGAAATTTACAATGCTTATACTGGATTTAAAGCTGAGTATCTCCATGAAGTAAAAAGAATGGTAGCAACAAAGCTTCCTATATTGGAACCCGTTTCAAGAATCTAACTCCTCAGAAAAACATAACACCTATACTCTTACTCTGATACCACTCATGTTGGATCCCGTTTCCGGAATCCAACTCTTAACAAATTACCATCATACTTGAGCGTGGTTCCTTGTAATCTATTCTTACTCTGATACCACAACTGTTAGGTCCCGATTTCGGAACCCAACTCTTGCGAATATCATCAAACTTAACGTAAACATGCATACAACATTGTAGGGTTATTTTCATGAACCCTTAATCGGCATCATTCCACAATGGTGGCGTGCCCATGACAAACAAACATCAAAACCAACTTGCTCTAAATCAATGCAAACATACATACATAACTGAACTCCTTAAATCTATCATTTCTTTTTTTACAGCAACAGAGTTTGAAAAAAACTTTATTTACAAAACAAAAGCCACACCATTGGCTTAATACATAAATACAAAATAACCAATGTAGCAAAATCCTTTAGGCTCTTGAATACTTGACCTCTTAGCTATCACCTGAGGATGGGGACAGGAAGGGGTGAGCTTGGAAGCTCGTGGGTAACAATTTATAATAATAAGGTAAACAAAAACCTTGAAAACATTTTACTTGTCTTAGAAAACTTTCTTTGAGTTCATAAAACACTTGTTTCTTAGGCTTCCAGCCAAAGCATTTATAACTTATATTCAATGTAGAAATTCATGTGTATGCAAATCATGAATGCATCACTCATATCAACTTGTCATAAATCACATAAGCACATCAAACGGTTTGGGTAAGTCCAAAACATGACGCACTACACATTTCTAATAAAATGGTCCTGTGTAGTCGTGAATTCTTATGGGAGTCCTTGGAGGAGCTCCATGCCACTAGCGGGCAGGCGGGAGAAGCTTATACTTGGGTCGACGTGCATGTGACGGTTCTTGAGGGACTACCACAAACCCACATAACACATAGATTTCAAAATCTTGTAGACTTGTTGCCCAAAATGACACTTTTCTTGAAAACTTGCTTCTCATATACTTGACGTATATCTTGAAAACTATTCTTGAAAACATGATTTCATAAACGTGCATCTTTTTAAAGATATCACTTTAAAATAACTTTTCATAAATCATCACACAAATCATATAACAAACATATAGTAGATTTCACAAATCATTCATGAACAATAAATGCAACACTTATGATGCACTTGAAGTCATAAAACTTCTTTTGATTTAAAGAAAATAGTAGTAGCTTCTTTCCTTTATTATAAACATGTACTCACCTTAATTTCATTGCTTAAAGACTTGACTTGCTCAAAATGTTCTTCTCTTTGCAAACAACCTGAGGTATCAAAGGTTCTTTCCTGTTGTTCCTCTTCTCTCTATTGATCCCTTTATATAAAAACAAAAATCCACTTAATAGGGTTTTCAATCGAAAATCCCACAAAGAACAATCACTGAAATGAGTTCTAAAATACTTAAACCTAAACATTTTCTAAACTCCATGAACTAAAATCTTTTCAAAAACCCAAAAGTTTCAAAATGATCTTTCCTTCATTCTTCACCAAATGAGGGGATCTTTAGCTCAAAAGAAAGCTCTTGTCTTCCTCTACCTTTTTCTCTTCTTGAACAATCTCAAAATCTCTCTTGAAGGCTAAGGAAATTGAAACCCTAGCTTGTTCTCTATTCTTTCTCTCTTTCTCTCTCTTCATGACACTCCCTTCTCATCCACTTTTCATATCCCTTACTTTACTTTTGTCTATCATTTCTTGGTTTAAGAACTTTCATTCATTTGCTCTTAACTTGTGCTTAATCACCAAAATTTCTTATTCAATGGTTCTAATCTCTTACGAAAGGTTCGGGGTCCAACACTTTTATAGTTGGTCTTTTCAATCTAACTAGTCGTATTTGTAATGGTAACATGTTTTTCTTTTAATAATGCTAAGTTAAGATCCAAAGCACCTAAATAAAAATGAATTTATTTGCATCATTAAGAGAAGTTCAAATCATTAAATACGTTAATAGAAGAAGCATGCAGATGAAGAAAAATAGGTGTAAATACATAGATGCTGAATAAAATATCGAGTTCATACAATTAAACATTAGAATATACTACAAGTTTCCTTTAATTAAATTCGACAATATATTATCACACGCTTGAGGCAATACAAACTTTATTAGGCAATCAAATGAACCTTATCAAACACAGTTGATATCTTTGGATACATCACATATTTGACAAGCAAATATTGATTTTCTTTTATTATGTTTATTAGTCATAGAGTATTAATTTAACTCTGGGTAAATTCTAAAATTCCATCAATTAATAAATGCTATTTATATAAATAACTAATTCGATAATATACATTAATATTTATGAATAACTGACTATTCATACACACAAAAATTCAGTTAATTAGTTTAATCACTTTAGTGTTTAACAACTATCCTTTTATAATGTCATGTATAAATTCAACACATAACACATTATTTTTAATTTCAATAATAATATATACATAAATATAATATGAGATTATTAATAAAATTAATAAAATACACAACATCATAATAAAACAAAAAATAAGGCATTAAATTTCGAAAAGAGAGAAAACCAAGAAAAGAAAGCTTATAAGTTTTACGATAAAAAGGAATTTCAAACACCATCTTTGAGCAGCAGTTTATAAAGTTGTGTTTAAAAATGGTATCACTCGTAACACTTCGTTTGAAGAACTTGACAATTACCCTAATTTTGTACATGTACGCACACGTGTACTTAAACAAGTTCTATTTGGGACAACGAGGAATGGACTAATTAGTCCAACCTCCTCACTTAAGGCTCTCTCATATAGAAGGTCTTGAGTTCGAGTCACGTCAAAGGAGGGGAAATGAGATTTCTTTCTAATTGATGAACCTCTAGTCTCCTGGGTATAGCTCCTTGATCGGGTCAATTATGGACGTCTTGCTTCCAGCGGCAGTGTGGGAGTCGAAGCTACTAAGGAATCTGAGGGTTGCTGGAAACTTGATATTGAGCAGGGGGGCCAGTGATCGATCAGTGACCAATTAAATATGTGACGGCTCCTTGTGCACAGAAACGTACAAGCTACGTAAGAATCTGAGAGATCTTGAGGTTCCAGATTTACCTCTTCTAAATTTTTTGGGGTGAGATCTTAGAGGTTTAAGATTAGTCAAGCTAAATTGAGATACATAATAAAAAAAAAAAGTTCATTTTGGAGATTTATTTGACTTAAAAATGCACCAACAATAATGCTAGTTTGAAAAGACACCAACAGGTTATGGGTCCACACCACGTCCACGGCTTTAAAAAGGAGTTTTGTAGAGTTTATGTTTGATTTTAAATATGGCCAACGAAATAGAAAGCTAAATGCCGTGATTTTCATTTTCACATGATTTTATTCATAATAATTATCGATCAAATTGGGCAATTAATCATAATAAAATAAATTAAAGTATTTATTCATAAACACTTTTAAAGAACTATAGTATAATATTTACATTGAAATATAATTCTCAAGCAAGGCAAGTTTTTGATAATAAATAAACATACTTAAATATGGATATGATATTTTTAATTTATCAAAACAAAAAACAACTTAAATAAAAGTATTATTTGAGTTAAATTTATTAATTAAGACTTTTACTATATTTAAATAATAATAATTGAGTGTTTTATTTTTGGATGAAAAGCTTATTCTGCTCTAATCTTATACCATTAAATGTCATCCGTATATTTATGTAAGTTTTAAATAAATATGGAGATTTCAACTCTATCAAAATAAGAGATCTGATACGTATCATGGTGATACCCAGCGCATACTGTTCTTGTCTTTTCTTCCGACCAATTAACTAGAAGTGCCTCCGTGGTCACATCAAATACTCTTTTTCAAGTCATCGTAGGCCCTCACTCGGAATGCTGATGTCAGTTAATTTATTAATTTTTTATGATTATTATAATTAATACAAATTAAATTATCTTTATAAATGCAATATTTTAATTTGTAAT
Source organism: Erythroxylum roigii (assembly GCA_027576455.1). Lineage (NCBI taxonomy): Eukaryota > Viridiplantae > Streptophyta > Magnoliopsida > Malpighiales > Erythroxylaceae > Erythroxylum > Erythroxylum roigii. Next base: position 11,116,190 of record JANZXV010000003.1, read on the forward strand.
TATTTATTTTGATCACTACTAATTTTTTCCAAAACTACTTTCAGCTTAAATGCTAAAAAGATTTTATCAACCCCCACAAAATTTCATAATGCAGTTATCTGATGCTGAAAAAGAATTCAATGATAAGTTGACCTATTAGTACTACGACATCAGAGTTGAGGTAGGCGTTTTTTCTTATTAACAGTCTCATTCGTTTCAACGTTACTATTTATCAGTTTGCTCTTTCTATATATCTATGTATAATAACTTTCTGACAAAGTAGAACTGTCTAAGTGTCAATGCAAAGTAAAACCTCCAAACTTGAATCTGTTTGGAAACGAGTCTTGTTTCTTGGGACTCGTATGTTTTATGTATGTAAGGATTTTGAGCATGGGTCTTACGCAAAGATTTGTTCTTGTCTAAATATTTGCATGATCTTTCTGTTTCCTTTTAATGGCGCTGAAATCCGCCTGAATTCTCCCTAATTCATCTCCTGCAGATTCTCTGCCTTTACCGTGTTGCTTCTTATTTATTACAAATTTTTGCACCCAGTGTGAAACTGTATTTTCTTTTTATTTCACTGCTGCAACGCACCGACTATGAAGCGAGCCAAGTTTGAACCTTTAGTGCTGCAGAGTCGAGTCACATTGATCCAGATGCTAGTGGCTGCCCTTTTTGTGTACCTTCTCTTCATGGGCATTGAAATTCCTCTTGTTTTCGAAACTGGGTATGGCTCTCATAGGCCTTTTGTTTTTGACGGCCAACGACGGCTGATCGGAGCTGACTCACAAAGCCGGCGATTTTCCGACCACATTCCGGAGAGACGAATGCTTGAGGTGATTCAAGTGTCTCGTCTGTTCTTTAATGAAACTGTTTTCGATAATGGTGGCAGTATCGATGAGTTCACTGTGCTGCATAAAGCTGCGAAACAAGCTCTATTGTCTGGCAAGAAGCTCTGGGACGAAATGCTAAGCTCAAAGCTAAACGAGCTTAGTGAGAATAAAACTGACAAGAGAACCGAGAAGTGTCCGGATTCGATTGTTTTATCCGGGTCGGAGTTTTTGACCCGGAACAGAATCATGGAGCTGCCTTGCGGGTTGACTCTGGGTTCGCACATAACGGTGGTTGGAGAGCCAAATTGGGCACACCCAGAGGAAGACCCCAAAATTACATTGGTGAAAGAAGGAGAAGGTGCGGTGATGGTCTCCCAGTTTGTGATGGAGCTGCAGGGGCTTAAGACCGTTGATGGGGAGGACCCACCAAGGGTTTTGCATTTTAATCCGAGGTTGAAGGGTGATTGGAGTGGGAAAGCTGTGATTGAGCAGAACACTTGCTACAGAATGCAGTGGGGGACACCATTGAGATGCGAAGGGTGGAACTCACGAGCTGACGAGGAAACTGGTGAGTTCTTTTGGCGATATTTCTTATGCGGGTTCGTTTAAGACTGATTCTTGTTGGCTTTGCAGTTTTGTGCGTAACCGTAATTTTACTGATTAAAGACAGTGTGTTCGAGGATTGTTTAGAGCTGTTGAGAATGATTTGATTCAAGGCTTTTGATCAATGAGATTGCGAATCTAGTAATATGGCTTTGATTAATTTGTGCGTGCTTCTAATTAGTAGTTCAGTTGTGAATTGTAGTGTAACGTCAGGCCGTGGACTTTAATTTCCTAGTTGACGTTACATCCTCTTTCTATTTGGTTTGAGCGTTATATTAACTAATCGAGTTATACATGTAGAGCTGATGCAGTTTTGTTCTCTGCCAAATGTTCCATTTCCACTCTTCTAAAAGTCTTTTTTATTTGTTTTTGGGAAAGTTGATGGACAGATGAAATGTGAAAAATGGCTTCGTGATGATGATAATAGCACAGAAGATTCTAAGGTTAATTGGTGGCTAAACAAACTGATTGGGAAGACAAAAAGGATTTCTTACAAGTGGCCGTTCCCTTTTGTTGAGGGCAAGTTATTTGTTCTTACACTCAATGCCGGCTTGGAAGGTTACCATATCAATGTGGATGGAAGGCATATCACTTCCTTCCCTTATCGCCCGGTAATTTACTCTCTTAAAAATATTGAAGAACTCTGTAACGTCTGATGAATTTGTAATTGAATATCTTCTTAAACTTGTTTATGCCATTTATCAGGGATTTCTTCTTGAGGATGCCACTGGACTGTACTTAAATGGAGACATCAATGTGAACTCTATATTTGCTGCTGCTTTACCTGCGTCACATCCAACCTTTGCTTCACAGCAGCATCTCGAGATGCTTCCTGAGTGGCAAGCACCGCCTCTCCATGGCCAAGTAGAGCTGTTCATTGGTATTCTATCTGCTGGCAACCATTTTGCTGAACGGATGGCTGTTAGGAAAACATGGATGCAGCATAACTTGATAAGATCTTCTTCAGTGGTTGCACGTTTTTTTGTTGCACTGGTAAATATGTGGATGGAAATCCTTTTTCTATTTTCTGAATCCTCTATGCATTGATATGAATGCCAAATTTTGGTTTAATACTGACAGAATGGAAGGAAAGAAGTAAACGCAGAGCTCAAGAAAGAAGCCGAGTATTTTGGGGATATTGTTGTGGTTCCGTACATGGATCACTATGACCTTGTTGTGCTGAAGACTCTTGCTATTTGTGAATATGGGGTGAGTGATTGGAATCTTCCCTGTATCTCTAGAGTTCATATTTGTTACGTGACAACAAGTTGAAACATCTATATTTCTATTTAGTTGTTATAATCAAATGGTTAACTAAAACTATGATAGGTAAACTGATGGTAACTTAATTCTTTGCGATTAATAGATTCGCTCAACTGCTGCAAAGTATATTATGAAGTGTGATGATGACACGTTTGTTAGAGTGGATGCGGTAATCAAGGAAGTAAAGAAAGTTGATGGAGGCAGAAGCCTATTTATTGGAAACATGAATTACTACCACAAACCCTTGCGCAGTGGTAAATGGGCAGTGACATTTGAGGTATGTCTTAGGTAAATGCAAAAGGAATCCAAAAACTGTTTACTGTTTTTTCACACACTATGCCGTATGCACTGACTTATATCACCGTATACACTACTATTTTCATTTTCATTTCTCGAGAAACTGATCATTGTTGAATTGCATCTTCTTTTCATTCTTAAGAGGCTACATTGAGGAAGAGAGCTCAAGTATTTTGACCAAAAAGACCACTTGGGCAATGCATGTCTACTTCTGAACCTCTAATGAGTCACAGTTTCTTATTTCTCAACTCGCCATTACAGAACACTCCCTGCTTACTACTTTTTTTTTCCCCTTCTGTTTAGCTCATCACCCAAAAAATAACAGAGGGGGGGTGACTTGAAGTGCTGCATGCAGTATGTAGCATTTGGATCAAAATTTTATTTTTGAATAGCTGCAATAAATGGCAGAAATTCTAATATGAACAATGCATTCTATGCTTGTATCGAATTACCCATGCAACTTTCTAAATGGTTGTATTGCTATCCTGGTAAACCTGGCTTACTATAGTTTTTTGCTGTCATTTTCTTACCTTGTATAGGAATGGCCAGAAGAAGAATATCCACCGTACGCCGATGGTCCAGGTTACATTCTCTCATCTGACATTGCGTGGTCCATTGTCACGGAGTTTGAAAATCATAAGTTGAGGGTACGATTTCCTGTCTCTATGTGTATTGCCATATGTGCCTGCGTATTATTGTCTGCCCTTGTGAGATCTTTTTCATAAGTGATAATGCTCTTGCAGCTGTTTAAGATGGAAGATGTGAGTATGGGAATGTGGGTTGAAAAGTTCAACCGTTCAAAACCTGTGGAGTACGAGCACAGCTTGAATTTCTGCCAGTATGGTTGCATTGATAATTATTACACTGCTCATTACCAGTCGCCTGGGCAGATGATGTGCCTCTGGGACAAACTACGGCAAGGAAAGCCCCACTGCTGTAATGAACATGAGATGATCGTTAAACACACAGACCAACTATAGTAGGATTTAACTACCAAGTGGGAAAGTTGGAAAAACGAAGTTTTACATAGGAAACAAATTTTGATGCTGTTATACATCTCTGTATAGAACTGAATGTATAGTGCCGGGTTTCCTATCCTCCTCGAGTCCATTTTTGTCCAGTAGCACCGGTTCCACTCTGTTATTATTATTATTATTTTGCTAGACTAGTTTCAGTTATTGGAGGAAAATGAATATATCAGGGCTTGAACTCCCCCAGAGTTCTCCCTTTTCTTGATTCCTTCCTCTCCTATCTTTCTCCGCAAAACCATCTTAAACATGAATTGTAAGATCCAATTAGTCTAAAGCTACTGATATTCCTTTTGCAGCAAGAAAATTTGAAGCTGAAAACTCAATTGTTGAGCAGACTAGAATGTTAGAAGCAAAAGCTTTTTTAACCTCTCAAGTAAATGTAATTGTTGGCTTTGGCCTTTTCTCAAGAGTTCAGGACCTGAGCGGAACAAAACTGAAAGCTATTTAAGTTGTAATTTTGTTTGAGAAAAAGAAAGAAGCTTTACAAAGAAGGTGAATGTTTATTAGTGGAATTAGTGTTAAAAAGAGAGGAGTATAGTCGACGGTGTAACTTTCTGATTACTGAATAAATTGCAGAGCTTTCAGGGTGATTGACATAGAGAGGGTAAGCAATAGCATGGCAGCAGTGTATGTGTCTTCATCTAAACTAAATTAAAGAAAATATTTATATTTTAACATTTTTACTACTACAAACATTTTGTATTTTCTCAAAATTTTTAAAATCTCCATCTTTCACCTCACCCCTAACCTGCAACCTTCATAACTTCGCGACTCTCACCAAGCACACGAGAACTGGCGTTCCACTCATAAGTCTGAATCTTGGATTCTCTGCCTTTTACGATTGGATTGGGGTTTATATATTAAGTTTCTAATCTAAGCAAGAAATCTAAAGGTATCACTCAGTTTCCTTTTCCATTTAATGAGTTTCCTTTTCCATTTAATGAGTTTCTCTTACTTCAGAAGATTGTTTCGTTGCTAGGACGTAAAATTTCACCAAAACCTTAGATTTCTTTAATATGAAACTATGGGATGAGTAATGGTTATTTGGGTGTTTTGCTTTTTGTTTATGGGAGGTTGTTGGCTTCATGGTTGCCCAATAGGTGTTTGATGGATTGCCTGGGAGAAGGATATCTGATTATTTATGGATTCATGGTCTTTACTGCAGACATTAAGTATAATGTAGTTGTGTTATGTAAATGTCTTCCAGGTTAAAGCAATCTTGGGAGGTTCATTCTCTCTCTCTCTCTCTCTCTTTCTCTCTCTCTCGCTCTCTCGCTTGGCTATCTGCTCCTTCCTTAGAATAGCAATGGACTTACTCAGTGACCTCTATTTGTCTACGTGTTTGTTCAATAGTTTGAGAAGGCATGACGTTCTTTTTAGTTTTTCTCGTTTGCGATTGTAAATGTGACAGTTCTTTGCAGGTATGGAGTGATGTGGTCCGTGTTCTATGATTCTTCCACATGCTGGGTAGACACTGTATTTTCAGTAGTAGCTTCTCAATGTTCATTATAATGGAAGTCTTCCACAGACATGAAGAGGTTTGCCACCTTTTCCATGAGGCAGTCCTTTCAGATCTTATCTCATCGTTCCTACGTAGATTCCTGTCCAAATTCTTTTCTGTTCATTGGTGGAAGCCATTTGAGCCAAAGAGGTTGTTCCTCAAGCACGAAAGATACTAGACCCTTTCCAGATTATTCCCCAAAGAAGCCCACTATTGAAGACTCTGAACTTGTCTATCAGATATCAAATGCAATAAAGTTACGCCATCGTGAGCCACTTGGACGTGTTCTAAAACCTTTTGAATCCAAATTTAGGTCTGACCTCCTGATTTGGGTTCTTATGAACATTAGAAATGATTATAAGCTAGTTTTAGGTTTCTTTGACTGGGCATGCCTGCAGAGGGCTCCAAATCTTGAAGCACGTTGTGTCATTGTTCAACTTGCTGTTGCTTCAAAGGACCTCAAAATGGCCCATGACCTTATTCGTGACTTTTGGGAAAACCCAAATTTGGATGTTGCTTCTTCATTCTCTCATTTTCTCCGACAAATAATCTACACATATAAAGATTGGGGTTCAGATCCACATGTATTTGATGTTTGCTTTCAAGCTCTTGTTGAAGCTGGACTGATTATTGAAGCAAGAAAGCTGTTTGACAAATTGTTGAATTATGGAGTTGTTATTTCCGTTGATTCTTGTAACTTATATCTTACTCGCCTCTCGGGCAATTTCGATGGGCTTGGGATGGCAGTAAAGACTTTTAGTGAATTCCCGCAGCTGGGTGTAACTTGGAATGTTGCATCATACAACATAATTCTTGATTCTCTTTGCCAATTAGGAAAAGTAAAAGAAGCACACTACTTACTTCTTAGAATGGAGTTCAGAGGCCATATGCCTGATGTTGTTAGTTACAGTACTGTAATTAATGGTTATTGTCACTCTGCCGAACTGCAGAAGGTAATGAAACTTTTCAAAGAAATGAAGATGAGAGGGTTGAAGCCAAACTCCTATACCTATAGCAGCTTAATCCTTCTTCTCGGTAAGCATGGTAAGGTTCTCGAAGCTGAAAAACTCTTCAAAGAGATGATAAATGAGGGAATAAATCCTGATAATGTGGTATATACTACTCTTATTGATGGCTTCTCTCAGTTGGGGAATATTCAAGTTGCTTATAAGTTGTTTACTGAAATGGAAGCTCATGGTATTATTCCTGATTTTATAGCTTATACTGCTTTGATATATGGGTTCTGTCGAAGTGGAAAGATGACGGATGCAGATAAACTTTTCAATGAGATGCTTAGCAAAGAGTTGAAACCTGATGAAGTTACATATACAGCACTTATTGATGGTTACTGCAAATCTGATGAGATGAAGAAGGCCTTTGCCCTTCACAACCAGATGATCCAGATGGGGCTTACACCTAATATTGTCACGTACACTGCCTTGGTGGATGGCCTCTGTAAACATGGGGAGTTAGATACTGCAAATGATCTTCTTCATGAGATGTGTGGAAAAGGCCTTCAATTGAATGTCTGCACTTATAACTCCTTTATTAATGGCCTTTGCAAAGCAGGAAATATAATCCAAGCGGTTAAGCTGATGGAAGAAATGGACATGGTGGGATTGTGTCCTGATACCATTACATACACCACCTTAATGGATGCTTATTGTAAAATGGGGGAGATGAATAGAGCTCATGAGCTTCTGCGTACAATGCTAGATAGAGGCTTGCAGCCTACAATTATTACCTTCAATGTACTCATGAAAGGATTTTGTTTGTCAGGAATGCTGGAACACAGTGAGAATCTACTAAAGTGGATGTTGGAGAAGGGAATAAGGCCAAATTCCACCACCTACAATTTTCTAGTGAAGCAATATTGTTTCAGGAATGATATGCGTACTGCAACTGAGATCTTTAAGGTAATGAATGCTCAAGGGATCATGCCTGATGGCAACACATATAACATTATGATTAAAGGACATTGTAAAGCAAGAAATATGAAAGAAGCATGGTTTTTGCGGAAAGAAATGATTGAGAAGGGATTCAATATCTCAGCTAGTTCCTACAATGCTCTCATAAAGGGATTTATCAAAAGAAAGAAACTTTTGGAGGCTAGAGAACTATTTGAAGAAATGAGAAGCAAAGGTTTGGTTGCTGACAGAGAAATATACAGCCTTTTTGTTGATGTAAGCTATGAGGAAGGAAACATGGAAAGCACGCTTGAGCTTTGTGATGAAGCGATAGAAAATTGGCTTGTGGAAAATGTGAGAAATGAAAACTGATAATTGGATCTTCCATAATTTGCTCCAAACATGCTGATTTTAGTCCTGTGAATCTCGGCTTGGAATTTCCGCAACATTTTCAAAATTATGGTTAGTGCTATTTCACCGGCTTTCGTTTTGGTTAACTTTTTGCCAAATTATGACACTTTTAAAACTTTTCACCTGATCAAGCAAGTATAAAATTGAGACGTGAATTACTTCTACGGAGTACTAAAATTTTGATGAAGCTGAACTGAGCTCGATTTTGGCAGATGTATGGAGATTACCATCAAACATCGTAATCAAACATATGAACTAAATCATATTCAGCATGTGCATCAGATTTCCATGTTTAGTATGACAACATAGTTTCTCCCAAAAAAAAAAGTATGACAACATAGATAAACCTGTCAAAAAATGAGGATTCAGTTGAAACTTAGGGCTAAAAATTCTAGATGAAGGCATGTATTGGACATTTGTAAGCTGTTGTTGTGATTAAATGCCTTACAATTTATTGTCCTTGTTTATTAGATTCAATCTTCAACAACTAACAGTTAGAAATCCTCCAGCTACCTTGGTGTGCGGTCATTTTTCTTGTTGTAGCCTTCATATAAGCAGTGAAACTTTGGGAAGTCAATAATGGAATTGATATTGATGTTTATGTCTTATCATCTCCAGGTGATCTGCAAACAAATGCACACTACTTTCGGCATCCGTGACGGGTAGAAAAGGAAATGCATGAACGAGTATGATAGTATATTCTGACCAGATATCTTGTGGATCATTTCCTAAAAGTTTAAACATTGCAATTCATCGGAATTCTAATAGGTACCAAATATCTCAATCTTACACCCCCTTTCAAGTGCTCATAGAATTGTTTGCTTCTGCTTCATAACCACATATTTCAATGGTTCTTTATTAGGAAGTGAACTATTTCGTCTGTTGTATCTTGCAGTGCCATTGTACTTGGTCTTAATGCTTGAAGAACTCACATTGTTGATTTTGGCCTGACTAACAAATCAATTTAACCTACATGCAGGACAGTTTTGACGGTAAGACTTTCAGGCAGAGTTGAGTTTATTGTGACACTGAAACAAGATGCACTTTGAAAACACCACAAACTGGCCAAGAAAAGAACACCAATCTATTTTTGGGAGTCAAGGTTAAAATTGCTATAAGAATGATGTTGGAGAAAGAATAAATTGGTAGCAATTGATATTTTTTGAGTTTAAGCTGTGACGTGGCATGTGCCATCGTCTTTGAGTTCTGCTGAAAGGGAGCGCCTCTGAATTTGGTAGCTGCTGAAGAATGGCTCTCAATATGTACACGTCCTAATGTATTCATTTCATTTGCAGCGATATGAATGATCACAGCACGTTTTAGCTGCCCATAAATTAGTGCATTGTGTATTAGCTATACAAACTTATGTTGTACTCTAGTAGGAGTAATTCTTTCTTGAATTCTATATTCTAGTTGTCCTAATTTTTCCGCAGCTCAGCTGTTGCGATAAATCTTGATGCACAATCGACGACTCAAAACAATGAAATAGAACTGGAACCAGAACCTTAGGGCCAACGAGCCCAGTGATCTAGTGGTAGAATAGTACCCCGCCACGGTACAGAGTACAGACCCGCGTTTGATTCCCGGCTGATGCAATTACATTTTTGCTTTAACTTTTATTTTGTCGTTGCTAAAAAGGAGAGAAGTGCACAGTCCCGTGTGTCCAAGGTTAGTAACAACTACCCCCTCGTACTTTATGAAACTCAGTCAGTTCTGTTCCAATATCAGCCACAAGTTTCACCTAACAAGTGGGAGAGGTCAATCACTTAATAGAAAACGAAACAAAAATGAAAGAAAGGAGAGCATTAAGACGCGTCTTCTTTCCAATCGCTCGTACAAACGCAGTGCGGCTGAGAAAGATATTTCTGCACATACGTACTTGGAGGATCAGGATCACTAACCTTTACAGTCAACTTCGTAGAGTGAATGTTAGAAGAATCAAGAAGTTGCGACTTCCAAGTTATTGTCAAACTTCCTTGTATGACCAATGAGATTACATAAAATTTAAAGTTTTTGAACATATCCATTTTTGTATGATTCCAATATACTTTTAAATTAACGTGGCATGAAAACTATCATAACATTATTGACTTGAAGAGTATATATTTGTGTATCTGATTATAGAATAGAGATGAATAATTTTCTGAAACACAGTAAGGTCAATCCCATTGCTTGAAAACATCTTCTGCTAAACGTAGTTGAAGATGTATCTAAACATAAAACTTATTCATAAGTTAGACGACCACCAACTATTAGTACTAAAGATGTATCTAAACACAGAGTGGGACAAAAATTATTCAGTAGTTAGACGGACAACTATTAGTACTACTTTAACATAAATTATGTTCTTGAATTAGACTATATATATGTTGACTGAGTTCACTTCAGCTCTATCTAGTGCAGAGCCAGCCACAGAAGCTTAGGGACAAATAGCCTTTGTAAGAGGAACTTCTCAGGGTGTTTATCCATGGCTAGCGGTGATGTGAAGCTCATTGGTGCATGGGCAAGCCCGTTTGTGTTGAGGGCAAGAATCGCCCTTAACATCAAGGCCGTTGATTATCAGTTTATTCAGGAGCAACTTGGTGCTAAAAGCCAGCTTCTTCTTGAATCAAACCCTGTCTACAAAAAAATCCCAGTTTTCATTCATGAAGACAAGCCCATCTGCGAGTCTCTCATCATAGTACAGTACATTGACGAGGTTTGGTCCTCCAGTCCCTCAATCCTCCCCACCGATCCTTATGATCGTGCTGTTGCTCGATTCTGGGCAGCCTACATCGACGATAAGGTTACTTTTTCCTTCAACTTAACGTCATTTTTTCACATCAAAATCCCCATTCTTTTCAGGTTACAAGAAATATGTGATCTTGTGACATGTGCAGTGGTTTCCTGCAATGAAAGGTCTTCCAACTGCTAAGGGGGATGAGGAAAGAAAAGCATTGTTGGAGCAACTTGGACAAGGAATTACTCATATGGAGGAAGTTTATGTGAAGAGCAGCAAAGGGAAGGCTTTCTTTGGAGGAGATAAAATTGGTTTTCTTGATATTGCATTTGGATCTTTCTTGGGGTGGCTGAGAGTGACAGAGAAGTTGGATGGAGTGAAACTGCTCGACAAGGTCAAGACCCCATGTCTAGTGAAATGGTCTGAGAGCTTCTGTTCCAGTCCAGCTGTTAAAGATGTGTTGCCCGAGACTGATTAGCTTGCAGAGTTTGCAAAGATCATTAGGGCCAAGCTTAGAGGGTCCTCCTAATTTCTTTGATGCACTGATCACAGCCCCCTACCTTCTTCTTTCTGCCTGATCTAGCATGTGGCTAAAGTTGTGGCTGTTTTAACGTATGATGTCAGAAATAAAATGTCGCTGATGTTTTCTAAACTTAGCTTTTCCCAGTTCAAGTTGCATTATTTAAGTAACATATTTCGGGAAGCATAAGCAACCCCCAAAGTGCTTGATCTCAGATATGAAAACCAGAACTCCTCAACTTGAAAACCAGATCTACCTGAGAAGCAAATTACTTTGAACACGTCTTTTTTTATATTACAGGTGAAATGGGCCTATTCTTGGATTGTTAGAAACCAACATCCTAAAACCTCAACTCAGCAAAGAGTGTTCTCAAAGCTTAACCAAGAAGAGTAAATGATGTACTAGTAAATTAAAGAGAGAAAAGATTAGGATTCAAATTCTACAATTACCTTCCTGGAAAGGGCTTCAACTGTTTCACTTCCTTCTTAAGGAAGAATTTGTGAAGATACCTTCTAGAATATGATTGTTAGGTTTGTATCGTATAAGTAAATGAAATGGGGTATAAGATAAAATTAAATTAGTGAACAGAGGGGTATTTGAACTGACCTTCCTAATTGCTAATTTCAAAGATAATAATTTGAGATTCTCAACAGTCCAACTGACCAATGATTTCGTCTAAAAATTATTCAATTCTGATCAGATTGCTGGGTCTTGGTATTGCATGCACCAGCAGCACCACAACATGATGTCTTTGAAGTTGAGGATCTGGTTCCCCAACATTAATTCCAGGCATTTTTACTTACTGCTGCAACTCAAGCAAGTCTTTTAAGATTACACATTCTCTAAATCCAGGTATTTGTTTCTCCATCTGGAACAATCCAATTACATTCCCATTTTGTAGGAAGCATAAGAAGTAACAAGCCATGCGGAGTGGACTAGAATTAGTTCTTGGTTTGCGTTCTAGTCTCACTTGTTTTAGCTGTATCAGGATCACACAGGACTTGGGGTGTTAATTATAACATTGACCCAACTCCTTTTACGAGTTGAATGCCAAAGAGCTGTGTTTTATACTTTATTTAGCAGCCTGAAGCAGATTCAGAGTCGTATACTTCAGTCGCTACAGAAAAAGAAAAGGGGCAATCAACTTTTTTTCTCACTAAAGCAGAATCAAATCAATGAGTGCTGATCTGGTTGACTTGAGTGGCCTCATTCTTTTAATAAATAACGAGGCCCATCAATAATATGAATCATTAGGTTGGCAAAAGCAAGCTCGCTCTTTGTCGATAGAGTGAGTACAGGATCATTAGCCATTACTTAGTTGTTACAAGCGAATGTCTTGGCTGTCGAAACATTACAATAACACAAATCCATTCAAACCTACATTTAATAAGAAAGAACTCTTCCATTTTTCACGAAAGCTTTTGCAACAAGAAGAAGAAGAAGCTTACAAGTTATATCGACATATGCATCCAAATAAAAATCTGAAAATCTGGTGGGTCTCCAGGAGCGTGGTGCGTGTGTACCCACACATGTTCGTCAACATGAACATGTCCCACCCAAACCCAGACACACTAGTGAAGTAGCTATAATCCGACGTCAGCAACTCCGTTCGAATTATTCATCCCGCGAACTCCACGCATGTGGACCCGGATTCGTTTTAGCTCCTCCACAACCTCTCTCGAGTCCGGCCGATCATCCTTCTCTGCCGCCACACACCTGAACGCCAGCTCCGCCACCGCATTTACACCATCAAACGCCTCGCCGTCAACAACTAAAACCGAGTCTACGACTTGACAGAGTTGTCCCATTTGGATCTTAGACACTACCAAATCAGCCAAAGCCATTTCTCTCTTATCTCTGCTCTGATCCACTGCTTTAAGCCCCGACACCAACTCCAGCAACACGACCCCAAAACTGTACACGTCACTCTTCTCCGTTAAGCGAAATGACCGGTGATAATCCGGATCCAAGTAGCCGGGTGTTCCTTGCGGACCGGTCCACACATACCCAGAAGAAGTTGAAGTCGTTTCAGGCAAAACCAAGAGCCTAGATAGCCCAAAATCACCTACTTTAACCCTCATGTCCTTCTCTATGAAAATGTTAGACGACGTTATGTCTCTGTGCACAATCGCCGGCTTAACAGAGAAATGCAAGTACTCTATAGCTAAAGCCGTTTGCAACGCGATGTCAAGCCTCACTTGCCATGTTAACGACCCTTTAATGTGCAAGTTTTTTGGACCATGAAGGTGATCAAAGAGCGTACCATTGGGGACATAGTCGTAAACTAACAGTAACCCTCTTGGATCGCTACAATAACCATGAAGTTTAACGAGATTTGGATGATTTATAGAGGAAAGAATTAAAATTTCGTTGCAAAACGACTTGGTTGAAAATGCTTTGCCGGCGGTTGCTTGGTGGTGGTGCTTGTGGAGGTATTTGACGGCAACTACTCGGTGGTCGGAGAGCTGGCCTAAGTAGACAGAGCCAAAGCCGCCGTCGCCGATTTTACGCTTTGGATCGAAGAAGTTTGTGGAGATTTGGAGCTCTTCATAGGTGAACACAGGTGGGAGTAAACTAGCAGAGCGATGTCGATGAAGGAATAGGGTTGTTGGGTCTTCTTCTGAGGCCAACTGTCTCAAGCGCCTTGACCTGAATATAGCTGCAACAACTAAGAGGACTAGTGACAAACAAGTTATTGTGAAGATTGAACATAATATGGCTATTCGATTTGATCCATCATCGTGAATCCATTGAGGTGAGAGGCTTGCTTTGGACCTGAACCTGAAGCAGATGAATCTTTTCTCTGGGTCTGAAGAATTGAAGCCGCAAACGCCCTTCTTGGACTTGCATTCTGTGCAATTGCTAAAGTACGAGTCTTGGGACTCATCATACTCGACTTGGAAGCCTAGTTTCAAGAAATTGTCAAGGTAACCCAAAATGTCAGGTTGACAACCTTGTTGAGACGATAGTCGTCGAGTAGATCCACAACCATCAAGAAGCTGAAGGGGGTTTTTGACAAGCTTACATTCCCATGGACACTGGCTGCAGTTAGGGAGATTTGGAGGTGAACAAGAGCGAAGAACACAGAGGCGAGAGCAATATGAATCAGAGACACGAAATGGCGAGCCCGAGAGATTAATGGAGCGAACAGGGATGGAGAGAGGAGAGCAGTTATTAGAGCGAGGACTTGAAACATGAGGCGACAGACGGAGAGAGGACAAGTTGGGCTCGAATTGAAGGAGAGAAAAGGAAACATTGTTAATGGAGATAAGGGAGTGAGAGGACTCGCATTTTAGCTGAAAAGAAGGGTGACCACAACCAGAAGAGAAGGAGAAAGGAAAAGGAGGAGAGGACGTGAATGGAGAACAATAAGATCCGGAGAAATTTTCAAGCTTAGAACTACTTGTGTTAGCACACACTATAAGAACACAAAGCAGAGAACTGAGTGTGAAGGAGACGGTGGTTAACGGCCGTGGAGGCATGAATGATGATGAAATTGAGATGAACTAAAAAGAGAACATGAAAACAAAAGTGGGTTTTGATCAACTTGGAGATTTGGTTTTGGAGGAGTAATTGAGGTGGGGTTGTGATTGCGCCTAGGTTATAGGAGTAGCAGAGACGGAGGCAAAAGGAGAAACTGTGGGTCTCGAGGATTGGGAGGAAGAGGGTCACGTGAAGATAGGCGAATGAAGACAAAACTAGTGGAATGAGTACAGTGTGAAAGTGTTTTAGGCTTTAGGCTTTAGGCTTTGGCGGGTTGGTGGGTGAGGTGAGGTATTCAAAGGCTTGTAAGCCGACGGAATGGAAATCCCTTTGTTTCAACAGGGCTTTGTGTTGGAGTTTACGTCACGGTCTGCAATCTTAGTCCATGCGGTCGGTGACCAAAATCATTTAGACTGGGTGGAAATTATTAAAACAATAATTTGTTCGACATATCATAATAATCAGACAATAACTTAAAGCTTCTCTCTTTTTTATAATTGCTATATCAAGTAATTAGTTAGAACAGGTCATAATAACGACAATCATGTGTCACAAGGGTCGCTCAGCTCTTTCGGTAGTTTTCTAAATTTTAAGATATTAAATTAACATCAAATCTGAAAATTTTAACGGAAAAGTAGCATAGAAGAGTGAGTGCAAATAAATTGCATTATTTTTTAAAAATATTATAATACATGACACCATAGATGAATAGATCATATAATATTACAAAAGGAATATAACAATTTATTAATCACACAATATCTAATTATTTTATCCAAGTAAAAAATTGAATCCGTGAAGTTGACGAACAAGCAGAAAGTTGCCCTTCATTGAGAAAGACTGTCGCATATTTGAAAAATCTTATTGTAGTTCGAGCCAATCTTATGAATTTCCTGCGAGACTTAGTAATGAATTTTCTTTTGGTATTGTATAATATCGCTGCTAGTAAATATTGAGAATTTTAAAAAATTATAAAATAGTTCTTGAATTTTGTAAAATATTTCTTTAATATATTTTATTATATAATTTTATTTTAAATTAATCTTATATTAAAAATTATAATAATTAAAGGTTGGAGAAAGAAGAGAAATTCTAAGAGATATATCAAAGTTATATACGAGAAAGAAGAGAAATTCTTTTTCATAGTAATATATGAAAAAGAACGGAGATGGAAAAAAGACGCAAACTAGTAAAAAATGCAGCCAAAGAGATTTTGGGTAATTCTAAAAAGCCTAAAAATAGTAAGATGAAGTCTCGAGTGAAATGAAGATGTATAAGAAAAATGTTAAGATTAAGAATGCTATCTATAAAGCTCTATTGGATAACATCATGAGGTAAAGATGGTATTTAATAAATAAAGTTAGAGACAAAGAAAATAGTCTCATAAGCTAAAAACAGAGCTTAAGAGAAATTATACTAACGGTTGGAAACAAAAGATGGAGAAAATGATATATTTAAGTTGGCGAGCGCTAAAGAACAAAAAAGAAGAGACTTAGATGAAGTTCGTTATATAAAAAATAAAGTAGGGCGAGTACTCATGGCTAAAAATGACATCAAGAGAATAGGGTCTTGCTTAAGCTAGTCAAGCTTTTAATGTAATCTTTAAGTCTATCAAAAAGTCAGATGAGTAATGACTTTATATGCTAATTCCACTATATAAGAACAAATTAGGAGACTTCAAAAGTTGTAACAACTATAGAGGCTTCAAACTATTTAGTCATACCATGAAAGTGTGGGAGAAGGCGATTGAGAAGAAAGCGATAAATGATGCGCCTATCTTGGAGAACTACTTTGGTTTTATGCCAGAAAGTTCCAAGAAAAAACCCCTACATCTGCTTAGAAGATTAATAAAATATTATAGGGGAAACAATGTAACCTACACATGATTTCTGTTGACTTAGAAAAGACGTATGACAAGGTACCTAGGGAAATTATATGGAGATGTTTAAAATTAAAAAGAGTTCATATGACCTATATACGAGTTATTTTTTATATACATACATATAAAATTAAAAGGAGTTTATATGACCTATATACGAGTTATTAAGGTATGTATGTATACATGTATATATATAAAAACTTCTCCGTATGATATATATATCCATGAATGTGTTAGAACTATAGTAAGGACAATAGGAGGAGATACAATGCATTTTTTATCAATGTTGAGCTACACTAAAGCTCTTTATTGAGCCTCTTTTTGTTTGCAGTAGTAATGGACGAGTTCACCAAGAATATCAAAGGGGATTGCCATGGTGTATGTTGTTTGCTTACGACATTATTTTTGTCTATTTTAGTGGATGAGACAAAAATAAGGTTGTTAATGTCAAGCTAGAATTTTTGTGAGATGCGTTAGAGTTGAAGGGTTTCAAATTGAGCAAGACTAAGATTGAATACTTAGAGTGTAACTTTTTGAGCCATATGCTTCTAATATGGAGCTAAAGATTGGTTCAGAAGTAATACTATTAAAAGAGTGTTTCAAGTATCTATGATCTAGCATCTAAAGCAATTGAGAGATTGATGAAGACATTGTTCACCGTATCAGATCAAGGTGACTTTATTTAGTGCAGTAGGAGTCTTATATAACAAGAAGATACCACTCAAGCTTAAGTTAAATTTTATCTTTTAGCGATTAGGCTGATCATATTCTATGGGACAAAGTATTGGCCCATCGAACATGTGCATAGTCATAAGTTAATGATAATAGAGATTAGGATGCTCCGTTGGATATGCAATCTTACTATAAGAGATAAGTTTATGAATGAAATGGTAAGAGATAAATTAAAGGTGGCTAATATTAATAAAAAATTAAGAGAGACAAGCTTAAGTGATTCAGACATGTTAAGAGGAGACATCTTAATTCTCCAGCAGGAAGAAGTGAGTAAATTTTAATTATGGATAGTAAAAGGAAAAAATGAAGGCCTAAGAAGAAGTAGGGGAGGCGATCAAGAATGATATGACATTGTTGGAACTTATTGAGGATGTGACCCTTAATAAAAACTTTGACGTACTAGGATACGAGTACATAATCTTAAATAGAAAGGTTCTTCTCTTTCTTATAAGTCTTAAATGTTTTTCTTCGAGCCTTATGTCTTATATTTGGCCACAAGGTTTAATATGTAGTACTTCCCTCTTAGTTATTTAGCTTAAAAATTTTCTTGCCTAGCCTAAATTTTTTCTTATAATTGCTTGTTTGTTTTATTTATTTATTTGTCTTCTTTTTAATATATGTACTTATTTTTCGTTACCTTGTTTTATATTTATTGTATTATTGTATTACTTATTTGTATATTTCTATTTCTATTTATTTGTTTCTAGTATTTCTAT
>JANZXV010000003.1:11160466-11170833 GCA_027576455.1 Erythroxylum roigii
GGTTTGCCAAATCCTAAGTGGGAGCTTAGGTAGAGGACGTAGGTCTTAGCACCGAACCTCTATAAAAACAGCGTTTGTCTTTCTTCCCTATACTCTTTATTTAATTTGATTAAATTATTTTGTGTGTATTAATTCCGCGATTTTTTGTAGAACTTATCGAAAAGGATTAAAGATCTATTCAACCCCCCTTCTAGATCGTTTACAACTTTCACTATCAATTTTGCAGTTCAGTCTTTGCTTTCTGTCTCTCTCATTATGATACTCTTCACGTAAAAATTTCATCTGTCATTTCATGTCATAGCTAACTTTCTTACAAGGCTACGCCACCTTTTTTCCTAGTTAAATATTTCTTTAATCTGATAATTCATACACCTTTCAAATGTTTGTTACAATATAAACAAAGAGTGTGGTTCTTCATACCATAAACCAATCTAGTATGAGCCCATATTGGATGATTGAATCTTCTTGAAATGGCTAAATTATTAAGAATACTTGAACTTTCCTCAATTTATTGTAAAAAAAATAAAGACATGTTAAAATTAAATTAATAACTTCACATCAAAAATAAAATTTTGATTTGTAACATCATTATTTTCCTATAAAAATTCAATAGTCAACTTTAAGAAGATTAATCATTTATAAATACTTGGAAAAATAAAATTCAGAAAGCTAATGTATTGGACATGCTATAGTTATAGCTAAGTTACAACTATAACGTATCAAGATAGATTTCTTACTAATACAAATGATATCGTATAGATTTCAACATATTAAAAAGTTAAATGGATATTGTAGAGGAAGCTGAAAAATTCGCATGTACCTATATTGAAAACATATAATAGTTTCTTATATCTTTCTTGTGGCAATGCACATTACAAAATATAAGTTTAATGAAAAATAAAAAGATAAAAATGATTATGGGTCCAGTCCCATTTTATGGATATTCACTTAACTAGGTCCACTAGATTTGTATTTCGAAAGTGTTAGTTGTCTTCTTGGATCAAAAGGAATGAAGTTGTAGGTGACCAGTATAAATTCTTATGTTTTTTAGAGACAGAAGTTGAATAAGACATAAACATATGATGATAGAAGAGTCTTAGATTCTAAATAACTTTCAATAACCACCGTGTTATTAAAGTTTGATTTCTAGACTTTGATTAGGAGTATTATTGCTATATTTGTGTATCGATATATATATACACACACACACATATATATATACACTCAATTTTAAAGAATAGAAAGGGTGAATATCCTGGTGTTTAGAGAGATGAAAAAGTGACAACGTTTTAGATAGCTTGAAAGAGACGTTCTACGTACTATAGTTCTCTTGTGAGAGAGTAATTAGCTCAAAATCTTCAACATTTGTAACTTGATATTTTGATTTAGTGGATTTATTATTGATTTGTCTTGTGATTTTTATCTCTACACTAAAGGGTTTTTCATATTATATCCTTTGTTTAATTTGTCTTTCAGTTATCTTTATTGTTTGAGTAATTTATTACAAGTTAAACAATCTCAAAGATCTTATAACCATTATTGTTTGAGTAATTTGTTATAGGTTACGGATCATTAGTTTGGTAGGTTACAAGGAGAGTTAGAAGGTGACAACCTCGCGAGGATGTGCTAGCAGTCGTCGTGGTGAGAAGTTAGTTCCTAGTGATTTGGTGGTGGAGCTGTAGCACATGAAATCTTCTGTACCCAGTATGGTATTCCAACTCTGTGTTATTTAATTTATCTACACATTTACGTGGACCCCACATAAATGTGTAGATGGGATTTAATTATACTAGTGTAATTATGCGAGGATGGTTGGCTACTAGTGTCATAGTGCCAGAGGAGCTAGAGTCAATGATAGAGAGCTGAAATGGAGAAAATAAGAAATGAAAGGGAGAGTGAGGTAATGGATATAAGACATAGAGGGACAAAACCAGGGCCTAGGGTTAGTAGTGGGTGTTTTAATCTTTTTTTGTAATTTAGTCTTTGAGATTTTTAAATACATGTAGTTTTGTAAATTTAAATTTTTCAAAGACTAAATTAAAAAACGATTAAAACACCCATTACTAATCTAGGCCCTGGTTTTGTCCCTCTGAGTATGTATATATATACACCAAAGGTATGGATATCGTTTTTGAAACAATATTGATACCTTTGAATAGAGCTCCGAAAAGAAAGGTTTTTTATTTGTTTAGCTCAAAATGTAAATGGAGACACGTCATTTGGTAAAGGCTGTGTAACACCCCCTATACAGAACCTATAACCATCCACACACATAGCAACCAAATTCCTGTACATACATTCAAGGTATACAATTCTATTTAGTGTTATACATATACACATTACAAAAATCTCCAATGCTTAACATTATCATTTAACAGTGGTAATATATCTTTACATTTAAATGGTAATCTAAAAGAAAACATATAATTTCCTTTCTTCATTACATGTGTAATCATTTGTAACTAAAAACACATTCCAAAAGTACTTTTTCTTCTATCTGTTGGCCTTGGTCCCTGCAGATGTTCCCTGTACTTAACTCTTATGACTTGGACCTACACGGATTAACACCCATGTTAAGCTTGAAAGCTTAGTGGGGAAAACACTTAGATTGGATGACCACTCATAGCAGTCATCTGTTAAGCACACACATTAAAAAATATCACAACTCATATAGTATAAATTCACATTCATGAACCAAACATTAATATTCATTGCTCATGTAAATAATGACGTTTCACATCATTACATTTCATCATTAAAAGCAATACAAATGCTCATCAATACCAATTATTCATATTGTTATGTTATATTTCTTATTTATGACTGTTAAGTTTCCTTTCTGTGTTAAGCCTGCACATTTTCTGTGGGTGTGGATAACTGGTGCTGTGGATATCTGAAGATATCAAACTATGAATACCCGAAGGTATCAAACTGTGGATACCCGAAGGTGTCAAACTGTGGATACTCGAAGGTGTCAAACTGTTAATATCCGAAGGTATCGAACTGTGGACACCGGTAGTGTCAAACTATAGCAGTTGCACTGTAATCTTATAGGCATGCCCATCTATCCACTACCAGGCATTATAACATGTCCTTTAACCATTTTCCAATTTCATAATTAATATATTAACAAATCACATGATATTCATTTGAAATCATAAAATTTGTTTTTAAGTTCATACATGCAAGTCATAACTCATCACCATTAGGAGGGTATCAAACTCAGACTTGTATAATCATATAATACATATATAAGTAATAAATATGCATATAAATCATTGTATGTACATGTAAATTTTCTTTAGTATGAATTATGTTAAATATTAATTTTCAATATTTAATCACCCAATTCATATATGGTAAGTCAGATTTCATTTATTTCTATATGTTTACAAATTTTCATAAACAATAAAAAAGGTTATGATATGGTTTAGTGAAAGAAAAACAAAAGCAAAGCACTCAAAATAGTGCAAAATGGGCTAAACATACGGTGGGTCTAAAAATAGACAAACAAATCATTCCAGAAATAAATCACACGATAGTCTCCATTTGTTCCTAAATTTTCAAATAAAAAACATTCCAATTATGCTTTTAGGTCTTCTAAACATTTGTTTCCCAATGTCTTTAATTTCCATATCATCAAAGATCAGGCAATTTCGACTTCTAACACATGAGCTATTTACCCAATATCACACACTATTTCAAAACAGGGGCAGCATTAGGTCACCATTTTATATCCCAATTTACAACGTCATAAAGCCAAAAAGAAGTCAGAGTCTCTTCTAAAGATTTCTATTTCTATGTCTTAGTTTTCATATGCAACTAAAATCACCAAATTAATCTTTTTATACATTCAAATATGCACAAATACATAAATTAACTAAGTGGAGTCCCAAACTTTAAAATTGGCAAAGTAGTTCTACTAATGCTTTTCCTTCCCTTCCTCTTTGACTTTGTTTGAATCACCAACTGAAAAATGATGGGATGAAGAATGTGAAATGGAGAGGAGAAAAACTTAAGTTAAGTCATCAAAGTGTCGTCCATCTCTCCTTTCTATAATCTTTTTCATGAATTTTCCAGTCTTAGATACATGTTTCAATCCCATTGGATCATATGTCACAATCCTATTAGACCATGTGTTACAATTCCATTAGACCACGTGTTACAATTCTATTGGACCATGTGTTAAAAAAAATTAGACCATTTGTTACAATTCTATTGGACCATGTGTTATAATTCTATTGGACACACATGTTTTAATCTTATTGGTCCATGAGTTGACTTTAGGAAAATTGCATATTGGTCCTTCTCGTTCCTTTAATTCCCACATTGGCCTATAATTTTATCAATTTATTTCATTCCCCTATGTCTTAATTTCTAATGACACAAATTTCATACAATTTGGTTAATTATATCAGGAGTTATACGCCAAAAACTATAGTCTGTTCAAAAACTAGGACAATAGCCAGAACTCAACTTCAAAATAGAATTCAAAACTCTTAGAAATAGAATCAAATTTCGGTTCCTTCTTGAAAATTTTAGACCTATGTCTCTATTTTAATCTTCAATTAGAATTATCCAATTTGGAGGTCTATATGTCATGATATGGCCAAATTACAGAAGTATGTTCAGTGGAACATATCCATTCAGTGAGGTACACATCCCAAATCAACTAACTTCGATCTTATCATGCAAAAGTAATACAAAAATACATCCAATTTAACCAAAAACATCCCATTTGCTTATGGAATAATTCTTTTACCAATTCCCCTCACATCACGCTCATAATCCAAGCAAATGTTGGGGTGTTACAGGCTGACATGTCATGCTCTCTCTTCCTCTCCTATAAAAACTAGCAAAATGTCAACTATGCATCCTGCCTCGTGTTAGCATTAATGATTAGAAAGTTCAACGAATTCGGCCGATTTAATTGTAAAACTCTTAGGTGATCTTATATTATATCTCATTCCATCCTAAACAGTAAAAATAAGAAATCTCCGATTTTGGGAGTTTATGATGGAAAGTAAAATGATAAACAACTTTTCACTATATTATATTGTAAACTCTTATTTCAAAAAACATTTCACTATATTAAATTATGAACTCTTTCATCTATCCCAATCAACAATTTTCTAATATTACGTCCATTTACATTCCATTCTATTCAATTATATTATAAAACATTTAATTACATTCAATTCTATTAAAAATCTTACGTTCAACGAAACATAGCCTTACTCTTTTCTATTGTATGTCCCCGAGAATCTACATATGGCGTGTTCACTCGAGTAACAATTTATTCTTAAAAAATCTTTAAACTAGTTGTCATGTCTCAGAAAACCAGTCACTCCGCAGTTACTCTCTTACATAAGTTTTAGTTTGCAAAAATATGTTTTCGCCTGTAAATATATACTATACAGTACCTCTATGGTTTTAATTCCTTTTATTTTCTGGTTTCCTTTTCTAGCGGTCAGGTATTATCTGGGCCATTATCATTTGCAGCCAGTTATTGGTCGACTCTTGGACAGGACAAGACACTTCACTGCTTCAATAAGGCCGAGTCTCCAAGGTCCTACCAAGACTGATAATAAAACAGAATTTAGCAGGGGATCGGAACTCTTGGACCTAAGCCTCGTTATATTTAGTTTCAGCTTCAACGGTCTAAAGCGTGTGGACACACACTTGTATAAATCCTAGAACTTTCATCGTCAACGCCCAAGTCCATGCCCTCTCTCTAATCTGAAACTCATTAAAAAGATAGTTCTTTGTAAATTTTGATTAATTTCCTGGAACTTTCGTCGTAAGCATAAAAGTCCAAGTCGTAAATAAATTTAGAAAAGAACCTAAAACCCAATTAAAGTCTTGTCCAGAATTTCGACCCTCCTTCTGCACCATGCAATTGCATCCTTCCACTTAAAGCAACAAAACACGCCATCAGTTCTTCTCTGCTTATAAGGACCTATATCCTCATCCCTTACCATCTAAGTTCTTCAGAGTTGCCCACTAGAGTAGTTTGATTGTTGATGGAGTTATTCACTAAGACCAAGGTGGTGAAGCTCCGGAGTCACCTTGACAAGTACTTGATCGCAGCCGACAACGGAGAAACAGTGAGTCAAAGCCGTAATGGTGGCAATTCTAGCAAAGCTAGATGGCTTGTGGAGGTTGTTGATGGAAAAGATAATCACATACGTCTCAAAAGCACTCGTGGAACATACCTTACTCCCTCTAATTTACCATTCCTCCTAGGCATGACAGGAAAAAAAGTGATCCAAACTTCGCCGGAACAAAACACCGATTCGAAACTCGAGTGGGAGCCCATAAGAGACGGGTTTCAAATATGTTTGAAAAGCTGGTGCGGAACGTTCTTGCGAGCCAACGGAGGCACGCCGCCGTGGAGAAACACGGTGACTCACGACGATCCTCTTGCTGGTGCAACACAAAGGTTGATTCTTTGGGAAGTGGAAGCTGTGGCGGCACTTGAAACGGAGTCTTTGATGGACTATTTGTCGTCGATATCGAGTTTTTCGTCGATTTCTGACGACGTTATCGAGGCGGCTTTTGATGACGGTTATGCGTCGGAGTCAGGATCTCCGATGTCGGCTGTGCCGTCGGTTAGGACCCCGAGGCTTACCATGGTCAAATCGATGTCTCCGAGGTTGTCACCTGCGAGGAAGGTAACATTTCACTTTTAATTTTACCGGTGATTGGACTTGATCATTAGAAAAGAAAGCTTAGTTGAACTAATTTACTTGGTTTAATCGCAACAAATTACTAATTTGTGTTATTATCTTACCTGTGATATTTTCGATTCTAGTGAGGGTTAATTTGTTTTATGAGCTACACCAAAAGAGAAGTTACATCTTTAATCTTCAAATCCTACGAAAGATTCTATAATTAGTTAACCTTAGCAGCACTAGTTTTTAACTAGAACCAGGAGACTGTTTGTTCATGCTAGCCTTAAGGTTTTACTTCTAAGTACTGTATTGTATATCCACTTGAAACGCAGAATAATTGAATGTTCATTGATTCAAGTGTGTACCTTGCCAACCTGAGTCCAGTTCTTCTGTTTGGTTTTATAGTGTCTTATTATGTCATATGAATTTCAGTCATTTATTTATATAAGCTCTGCGTAGGTTTCGTATAAATAAACATGAAACCTGCATAAATAAATAGCTAAGATTTATATGATAGAATAAGACACAATAAAACTAGACAGCTAAAAAAAAATTAAGCCATCATTATTGCCCTCTTTAAAAATGGCGCAGGCACTAACACTACGCACCTGGCTTTAGTGTTCTCCTGCTACTTCCTTGTTTTCTCCACCTTAGCTTTTTTTTTTAATGGGGTTATAAGTTGAGAAACCTGGTGACAGGTATCTGTCTTGTCATGAATAGCTATAATAATAATAATAATTGGAGAATGGTGGACCGCTGTCTCCCTTTTGTCACGCTTGTAAATTGTGTTAAAGAGATCCAAGTCCTAACCTCTATTGAGAATTGGTTGAATGTAACTGAAAGTGTCCGTGGATACGAATGACTTGTTGAGTACCAATTAGTGATTCATGCACCTTTAATACACAAAAATCGACACAATATATGTTATTTCTTAAATAGAAGACAAACTTAGTTGAGCTACAAAATTATTTGGTCTGTATGATAGTGACTATCTATTTATAGGTTGAACACATATTTGAACCTGTTTGATGTTGAAAGAGGGCAAATTCAGATAAGTATAAAGAAACATGGATCAAGATCAAGTAGATCAAGTTGTCTTTGATTTATCCAATGTATGTAGGTGGCTTCAGTCCTGATGCTAAAGAAGTAATTTATGCAAATCTATCTACACATACTGAACACTTATAACTAAATAAAGCTTCTATTTCATATTCCATTCTAGGTTTTGTATGAAACGTAGAGATTTACATACCCTGTAAGCTAGCTCACACACTTTTG
This sequence comes from Erythroxylum roigii, assembly GCA_027576455.1. Classification (NCBI taxonomy): domain Eukaryota; kingdom Viridiplantae; phylum Streptophyta; class Magnoliopsida; order Malpighiales; family Erythroxylaceae; genus Erythroxylum; species Erythroxylum roigii. The sequence goes on from JANZXV010000003.1 coordinate 11,168,419, forward strand.
TTCTATTTTTACCTCTTTGTTCCGTTAGAACTAACGATATTGATAACAAGGTTGTAGTGAAAAAGTAAAATAAATGCATAAAAGAACATACACTTAGCATATAATAAATAACAGATTCTTACCCATCTCTGTTTTTGACTGCGCCTCAATTTTCATAGTCAAATATGATTGGCTATGAAAATTGAGGCGCAGTCAGAAAGAAACATGAACACGAAGGCAACGCGAAGACGCTAACTACGTTGCCCATGGAAACACGTCTTGTCCCTTAACAATTACACGCGTTGGTTCCTACTATTAGCTGACTGGTTGGCGCTGACCACCACAATGCTACTCATACTCAGATACCATTATAAATACTTGTTCTGAAATGTCTCTCTGATCTGATATTTCATTTCTGCTTTCCAACTTGCTTACTCTTGCAGGTTTCTACCTCCAATCGAGGCATGGACTTTTTCCGCAACGCAAAGGCAGTGCGCCTCCGCAGCCACCACGATAAGTATGTCATCGCCGACGAAGATGAAGAGTCTGTTACCCAAGACCGAAATGGATCCTCCAAGAGTGCTAAATGGACGGTGGAAGTTGTTCCTGGATCGCAGCATATACTCCGCTTCAAGTCCTGCTACGGGAAGTATCTCACCGCATCGAACCAACCCTTTCTGTTGGGTATGACGGGTCGGAAGGTGCTTCAGACCCTGCCCAGGAAGCTTGATTCGTCGGTCGAGTGGGAGCCTATTACAGAAGGGGCTGCGGTTAAGCTCAAGACTCGTTATGGCAACTTCTTGAGGGCTAACGGTGGGGTGCCACCTTGGAGAAACTCCGTGACGCATGATATTCCTCATAGAAGCGCCACACAAGATTGGGTGCTTTGGCATGTTGACGTTGTTGACATTCACATTCAGTCTTCAGCTCATCAAGAGAAGACAGTGCCACCTGTTTCTCATTTGGATTCTTTGGATTTTGTGAACAACTCGCCGTCTTCTGCCGCTGTCAAATCTGGCAACTTTTTAAGACAACAGGTTGATCACTGATTTACTCATTTTAGTTGATTCTTCTAGCTAATTCCATGGATTATGATCATGTTAATGCTTCAAAATTGAATCTTTTGTTGCACGTGATTTGCAGTCGACTGATTCTAGTGTAAACTTCCGGTCGAAGTTGGAGGGGAGGACTATATACTACCATGTGGGGGATGTGAGCACTGGTGAGGTTGACGAGGATGTTATGCAGGCTTGTTCCTTCCATTTTAAGGGTAAAGTGATTGAGGAACTGACTCAAAAATTGAAGGAGGAGACAGGCCTCGAAGATGTTGTTGTGTGTACTAGAAACCCTTTGAATGGAAAGCTCTATCCACTTCGATTGCAACTTCCTCCAAACAATTCAGATATGCATGTTGTCCTAGTTCCAACCTCTTCCAAAGGTGAGTTCTTTTGGGTTTCATAATTTTGATAGGCTGAACTGAGTACCATCACTTGATTGATTTCGTTATTCTTGCACTTTAGCATCGTATTAGTATGTTAGATGAAATTCCTGTTTCAGATGGATTAAAGTCTCTAGTTGAGGCCTATGTTCCTTTCATTTCCAACTTAATGCCTCTCTTTGGTTACCAGAAAAGATTAGGATTTACTTTTGAGAGTTACAGGGAACAAAATCCTTGTGGGATTAAGGTTAATTGATTTCTTCTGTCTTGGCCTTTCCACTTCTTCACCATTTTTGAACATATGGGTTTAATGAATACGAATGCAAAATCACTTCTAGGCTCAGGCTAGTTAGAAAGGTTTGGTGCTTGTACGTGAATTTGAAAAGAGCTGTTATGAATCAGTTTACATTACCTGTTCATTTTCATGTGTTTGCTTATCCTTTCTGTTTCTCCTGCAATCCCCTTAGATGTATCCAGTAGGCTGCTTGATTTCGTACTTATGCCTGTACTCGTAATTGACGCATTCTCACTTGGGGTCAGTGGGCAGGGATTTTACAAAACCAGGAATCACAACATCACGCATAATGGATGGATAACACAAATTTGCAACTTCTTGGCTTGTATATTCTATTGTAGCCTCTTGATTGACCTCAGAAGAAAGATCAAAGATGCAGTCTGGAGGGGGCAAGCTATCAGCCAAAATTTTCCCACCAGACCAGATGCTCTGATACTCCACCAACAATGCTTAAGAACCTTACTCTTCCTGAAAAACATTACCTCGCGAAACACGGTTTACATAATTTTGTTGGATTTGGTGGTTTGTCATGATTCTGTTGCAAATATTTTTGCCTCGGAGTGTTTTAAGTTAAGTCTCTCGAGATTATTTGTTCTGCTGCTTGATCTGTTGAAAAGTAATTTGCAATACATGAATGTTTAAGTTCATTGTTAGGAGTTTAATTATGTTCATGTATTAGTTACATAATTAAATATTGGTCCAT
>JANZXV010000003.1:11182814-11198644 GCA_027576455.1 Erythroxylum roigii
AAAGTTTGATTATATGGTTTGCGTCATTGAGGAGTCTAAAGATCTAGACTCTTTGACACTTGAACAACTAGAGGGCTCTTTACAAGCTCACAAAGACAAGATCAAGAAGAGGCAAGAAGAACCTTTGGAGCAAGCACTTAAAGCAAAGGTTTTGTTATAATATGATAATGAAGAAATCAATCAAAGAGGAAGAGAACGAGGACGAGGAAGAGGATGTGGTCGCGGACATGGTCGTGGTCGAGGTCGAGGTCGAGGTCGAGGATGAAGTTATAGAGGAAGAAGTAAAGGAGATTATAACAACTCCAACAATGATGGAAACAATCAATCATATAAAGGCCAAGGAAAATCAAGAGGAAGAGGAAGAGGAAGAAGAGGTTACAATTTTAGATAAAATGAGAGGAGGTATGATAAGTCTAATGTTGAATGCTATAATTGTCATAAATTTGGAACATTCTTGGGAATGTTATGTTACGCCTAATCAAGTTAAGGAGCAAGTTAATATTGTTGATAACAAGCAAGGAGATGAAGAGCCCACTGTATTGCTAGCACTTAAAGATAATACAAGTAAGGATGAAAGTACATGGTTCTTAGATAATGAAGCAAGCAATCACATGTGTGGAGATAAAGGCAAATTTGTGGAACTTGATGAAAAGGTAGAAGGCAATGTTTCTTTTGTAGATTCGTCAAAGATTCAAATTTGCGAAAAAGGTACCATTCTAATTTCTTCAAGAGATGGAAGCCATAGACTTATTAATGATGTCTATTATGTGCCCAAATTGAAAAGTAATATTTTAAGTTTTGGGCAACTTCTTGAAAAAGGATGTGAAATCCACATGAAAGATTGTTGTCTTTGGCTTAGAGATCAACATAATCAACTTATTGCTAAGGTGTTTTTGTTGAAGAATATAATTTTTATGTTGAATATCAAGACAATCGAAGCAACATGTTTAAAGGTGGATGTGAAAGATGAAGTATGGTGTTGGCATATGAGATTTTGGCACTTGAATTTTGGCACACTCAATGCATTGGGAGATAAATACATGGTGAAAGGCCCTCCGTTAACCACCCATATCATTTATGTGAAGCATGTTTACTTGGCAAGCATTCAAGAAGGAGTTTTCCAAAAGAAGTGATAGGAGCAACTGCACCACTTTAACTTATTCATACTGATGTGTGTGGACCAATCAAGCCATTATCGATGGTTAAAAGTAAATACTTCTTACTTTTCATTGATGATTATAGTAGAAAAATATGGGTGGGTTTATTTCTTAAAGCAGAAATCTGAAGCATTTGAAGCATTTAAGAAGTTCAAGGCACTTATGGAGAATGAAAGTGGTTATACAATTAAAGCCCTAAGGTTCGATAGAGGAGGCAAGTTCACATCTAAGGAGTTCCTTGATTTCTATGAAATACATGGAATCCACCACCCGTTAACAGTCCCAAGATCGCCCTAACAAAATGGAGTAGCCAAAAGGAAGAATAGAACAATTCTTAACATGGCTCGATGTATGTTAAAGGCCAGAAACATGCCTAAAGAATTTTGGGCTGAAGTTGTTTCTTGTGTAGTTTATTTCTCAAATCGGTCTACAACGAGAAATGTCAAAGATCAAACTTTGCAACAAGCGTGGAATGGAATGAAGCCTAGTGTTGCTCATCTAAGGGTTTTTGAAAGCATAACATATGCTCATGTTCTGCAACAAGAAAGATCCAAGCTCGATGATCAAAGTGTTAAGCATGTATTCATTGGCTACGTCCAAAATTCCAAAGGCTACCGATTGTACAATCCAAGCAATGGAAGGATTGTTGTGAGTAGAGATGTCGAATTTGATGGAGAAGTAATATGGGGTTGGGAGACACAAGAAGAAAACACTTAGGATTTTTTTTCCTATACTTTGAAGATAAAGAGCAAGAAACCACAATAAATATTTAAGAGACAACTCCACCTGCTTCTTGAAATATGCCTCAGTCTTCTTTGTCTATGCACGAAGAAAGTTCAAGTGATGGATCACGAAAAATAAGCAGTATTTATGATATTTATGAACAAACAGAAGAAATTAATGATGTTGATGTAAGTAATTTCTTTTATCTTCTTGTAGATAGTGAACCTTTAAATTTTAGGGAGGTCGTGAAAGACAAAAGATGGAGACAAGCCATGCAGGAGGAGATCAAGGCAATAGAGAAAAACAATACTTGAGAATTGCCAACTCTTCCTAAAGGTCATGAAGCTAAAGGAGTCAAATGGGTCAATAAGATAAAAAAGAATGACAATGGAGATGTAGAGAAATATAAAGCAAGGCTCGTTGCTAAAAGCTTCAAGCAAAAGCATTGAGTGGATTATGATAAAGTATTTGCACCTGTTGCTCGTATGGAAACTATTCATTTGTTGATCTCTTTTGCAACTCAAATGAAGTGGAAGATTTATCAACTTGATGTAAAGTCAGCTTTTCTAAATGACAATCTTCAAGAAGAAGTCTTTATTTAACAACCAATTGGATTTACAATCAAAGGTCACGAAGATAAGGTCTTGAGATTAAAAAAGGCATTGTATGGGTTAAAGTAAGCACTAAGGGCATGAAATACTCGCTTCGACAAGCACTTCCAAGATATGGGTTTGTTCGTTATTCTCATGAATAGGCTCTTTACATTAAATCATATGGAAATGGAGATATTCTACTCATTTGTCTTTATGTGGATGATCTTTTTTTTACTGGTAATAACCTAAAATTGTTTCAAGAGTTCAAGAAAGCTATGTCTTTGGAGTTTGAGATGACAGATATTGAATTGATGTCATACTATTTGGGCTTAGAGGTGAAGCAAATGAAAGATGAAATTTTTATTTCACAAGAAGGATATGCAAAAGAAATATTGAAGAAGTTCCAAATGCTTGATTGCAATCCGGTTAATATGGAATTAAATTGACAAAGTTTGATGATGGAGCTAAGGAAGATTCATTTGTATTCAAAAGCCTTGTTGGATGCTTGAGATACTTTACATGTACTAGACCAGATATTCTCTTTGTTGTTAAATTAATAAGGCATTTCATGGAAGCACCTACTTGCACTCATATGAAGGCGGCTAAGAGGAATCTCTGATATATCAAAGGTACAATTGACTGTGGATTGCTCTATACATCATCTGTTGATTTCAAGCTTATTGGGTTTTGTAATAGTGATTTTGTGTGAGATATTGATGATAGAATAAGCACAACTGGTTTCGTGTTTTTTATGGGTGATTGTGCTATTATATGAAGTTCAAAGAAGCAACCTATTGTGACTTTGTCAAGTTGTGAATCTGAATATGTGGCTGCAACTTCATGCACTTGTCATGATATTTGGCTTAGAAGGCTATTGAATGAACTTCACTTGCCATAAAAGGAAGCACTTGCCACAAAAGGAAGCAATTGAAATATGTATTAATAACAAGTCTACACAAGCATTGGCCATGAACCCAGTTTTTCATGATTGAAGCAAACATATAGATACGAGGTATCATTTTATTAAAGAATGTACTGTAAAGAATGAAGTAGAGCTCAAGAATGTGAGGAATAATGATCAAGTTGCGGATATTTTTACGAAATCACTCAAATTTGAAGTTTTTCAACATTTAAGGACAAGACTTGGAGTACGAAAGAAAATTGCAAATTAATAGGGGGTGTTAAAGATTAATTTGAAAGTTAGTCAAGATATATGGATGTTTAAGTTCATTGTTAGAAGTTTAATTAAGTTTATGTTTAGTTACATAATTAAATATTGATCCATGTATGGTTTTAAGTTCATGTATGGTTTATTTATTTTGGTTCATTAATGGGTTCATGTACTTAGATATGAAGAGTCATTTTGTACCTATAAATACCTTTTTGTAATTCAACTAAAATCATTAAAGTGAAATACAACCTCTTCTTCTAAACAGTTCTCTCCTCTCCAAACCTCCTAACTTCTTAACATGATCTTCAACAAATTAACTCAATCAATAGGTCTCATGATGTAAAATCTTAACAAAAAAATACATTTTATCTTAACTTTTACGAAATAAAAAAATAATAGGTGAAAAGCTTACGTGTAGCATTTAAAAAAAGATGGGACGTACTAAAATTCACATTAAATTTGTTTCTTTCTCAACACTTTAAAATAATAACCTATTAGCTTCATACTATTTTTGGGGTTGTAAACACATATATGTTTATAACTATTATTTGATCTTGTCTGCATATCATTCTAATCAACATTTCATAAGTTAGTAAATGTTATGTGAATTTTTTAGAGAATGTGGGAAGGAGTATAAAGCGTAAAAGGTGAAAGAGAGGAAATATGTAATTTTACTTCAAATTCTCCATATATACATAAACAGTTACAACAACAATTTAACAGTGTTAGAGTGCTTGACACATGTTGCCATCTTCATGATTTGTTAAAACCGTTATAGCTTTGATGCATTTTATTCTATTTATGATGCTTCATCTAGAAATGCACTGACTTCTCCAAATCGTTGTAACCTAAACCTTGGTTGCATCATATCCTGTTTTCTCTTTGGTAGCACATTTTTAACCTGAAATTCACATTTTATTAAAATTTCCACTAATAGAACAATATAAATTCAATATATAACAGTATATTGCTGATGCAATAATAGATTTATTCATATAATATTCTATTATAAACACAAATTAATTGCTATGAACACTTAATTGTAAATCAAAATCATCATCATCATCTTTTTTCGAAAAATTAGAATCAAACTCAGGCTCCTCTCAGATCTCTCGCCCTTCTTATCCTCTCTAGATAAAATTTCAACATATTCATTATTTGGATCATTCAAAGGTTAATTCTCGTCATATGTTACATATTCATTTATTTCATAAATATCTTCTTGAAGCACTTCACTTTCAATTCTCTTATTTTCTCCTTTTCTATGTGATTAAAAAACATCTCTAGGTTTTACTTTGTAAACGACCAACCAATCTGACTTATCTCATTGTAAGCTGGAAAAAGGGATAAAATACACCCGGATCGCTTGCATCGCCAACCATTCCTCGTATAATCTAAAAGCATTATTATGTATTTTAGTTGTGAACAACAGTAACTTCAGAAAATCAAATCATCTATTTCAAAATCAACTTAAACTTACTACATGAAAGGTTGAACCTCTTGACAATTCAATAGAATGTAACCATGGGCAGCCTCTATTTCTTTTGTTGTTAACATTCTTCTTGTGGAACGTCCATATGTTTGTCCTTGATATGTGAAAATGGATAAGTTACCATCAACATCAACCGTTTTTCCCCCATTGTCATTACGAGGAATTTTTCTTTCTCTTGTGTGCACATGCGACTTAAAATAATGTGAACAAAATATACTTGCTTCCTCCACTAAATAAGCATTACATATCGAACCTTCAACTTTAGCCTTGTTTTTGATGTTTTTCTTTAAGTGATGCAAATGCTGACATTACAAATTGGGTTTTACAATTCTGTGATTAAAACATGCTATAAGTTTTGTTTAAATATTAATTATAATTATCTCTCAAACATATATACCAATCGATATAGAATCGAACCAACAATAAGTTTAGCCTTGTGTGCTAAATATACGGGTAGATGCTCCATACAATCAAAAAAACTTTGGAGGGAAAATCCCTTCTAATTTGCACAGGATTATTGGAATTTTCCTTTCTAGTTTTTCCACTTCAACCAACTTTATTTCAGAGGATGTTAAGCTTTTGAAAAACAAAAGCAACTTCTGATATGCAATTGGAATTCGCCTTTGCATAAACACATGACAATTATGACTTTTCATCCCAAATAATTTGTACTTCTTTATGTCCACACACCTTGCTAAGTTTGAAATATAACCATCGGGAAACTTTAGACTTTTCAACCATTCACACAAAATTTTCTTTTGTTTTTTGTCAAAAGTGTAACATATTTTTGGATATTTACCAATGCAAAGTTCTTTATCTAACTCATTCCTTCTACAAAAAAGTTTCAAATCAGCTCGTAATTTTGCATTGTCCTTTAGCCTCCCTTCAATGTTCATTATAGTGTTGAACAAATTGTCAAAAATATTTTTTTCAGCATGCATCACATTTAGATTATGACTTATCAAATTACTTTTCCAATATGACAAATCCCAAAAGATACTTCATTTTTTCCAACCAAAGTTTTTACTAATGCTTTTATTAACTTCTTCAGCTTCAAGTTCTGTAACTTTCAACAATCCTAATTCATCAATCTCCTGCAATATTTCTTTACCAGCTTCGTGATGGAGAGGAGGTGTTTGTATCATCTCATTCTTAATGAACTTTTGTTTATTGCGTCTAAATGGATGATTTGGAGGAAGAAATTTCATGTTGTTGTCAAACCAAGATGTTTTGGCCCTGTTAGGAAAATAAAATGAATTAGAATCATTGCTACAGTAAGGACAAACCAATTTCCCTGCTGTGCTCTATCCATACAACATAACATATGTAGGGAAATCACTAATAGTCCACATCAAAGCTATTCTTAACAAAAATATTTGTTTAAGAGACACATCATATGTCTCCACACCAAATTCCCAAAGATGATACAATTGAAATACCAACGGTTGTAAGAATAAATCAATTTTATTCTTTGGATTCATATGCCCTGGCACAATTATTGTCAAGAACATATATGCCTCATTCATATACATCCATGGAGGCAAATTACAATGAGTAATTATGATTGGCCAGGATGAATATTGTTGGCCGAATTGACCAAAAGGTTGGAATCAGTCTGTCGACAATCCCAACCTAACATTTCGACTTTCAGCTGCAAACTCAAAATGGGTATTATTGAAATGTTTCCATACGAGTGCATCCAATGAATGATTCATTATTCCATCTTCCTGTTCATGTTTATTATGTCATCTCGTGTGAGATCCAGTAACATCAGAGGCATATAGTTTTTGAAGTCTCAGAGTTAGCGGGAAATAATACATCTGCTTTCAGGGTCCTAATTTTTCTTTCATATAATAATTTGTAGGTTTGAACTTATATTAACCACAATATTTTCACTCTTGTAATTCTACATCATTTCCCCAAAACAACATACATCCAAAATTGAAACAATCAATTTTGTCAACTGGCAAATCAAAACCCCTAATAAGTTTCTTCATATTATAGAAATTATCAATCATTGTATGATCAGGAGGAAATGATTCATTATACCAAGAAAGAATTTTATCCGAAATTTGATAGAAATATGCCCTTCAGACTTTATGTTCAATATTTGAGCAATTGAAGACAATTGAGTCATGGTCTCACAATTTGGCCATAATTCTTGGTCAGTTGATTTTAGTAAGTCAAAAAACTTTTTTACATATGGGTTAGGTTCTTCTTCAAGATTTTCTATCTTTGCTTGAAAGGTATAACTAACTGCATCATAAACCATTGGGTCTATGGATTTTCAGTTGCACCCACATTTGTTATAAATTTAGTCCCCTTTCAAACTCATCCACATTTATTGACGAGTTTACTTCATTACCCCTTGAGGTGCTACAAATTAATATCTCCCTATAACGTGTCCACTTAAAATAATTTGGAACAAACCCTTTTCTTAACAAATGGAGATTCACTTCATCAATATGAAGAAAGCGAATATGTTTACACTTTTTTCATGGACATCTGATCTTTGGACCATCCATATATGTAAGTTGAAAACATGCATAGTGAATAAAAGCTTCAACTCCCTCAACAAACTTAGGATTAATGAAACCATAGGGTGTTAATCATCTATACATCTAAGATCTATCAACATTACTCATTTTTGCAAAACTATTATTTAAAAAAAGTGATTTCATAGTTAGTATCCTTTATTTCTCCTAAGTTTACAGAACATTTAATCTTTACTTTACAGAACATCCCCTAAGTTTTTACAGGTCTCTGACCATTTTTCCTCCAAATTGAAACTAACATATCCCACCATATGAGTTTATAATTAGAAAACTCAACATATGTGAGTATCAGTCAAATGAAGCAATATACCAACCAATGTCATGTAAAAAGTGACATTAAGAAGTAAAAAAAAGCACCTACATATATTAAATCCAGCACTACATCGAGTAATCATATTGAATTCAAGCACTATAGTGTGTGACTTTGTTATACCATATGAATCGAGAAAGCAAGTTCTTGTTGTGACTCCTAAGCTTGTGAAAATTTTCACCGATAAGCCTTATGGGAGCTGCATCATGGGTTTCCAGCCTAAATATCATCTTAGGGGTTTATTATAGAAAGAATTCTCATGTCAATTATACGTAAATTTCTTATATTACTACTAAGTTTAAATTCATCACATTAAAGTTCAAGTCTTTATATTTGAATTAATCACCTATAAGTTCATTTCCAAAGTTTGATTTTAAACAAGCACTATGGTGCGTGGCATTGTTACACCATATGAATCGAGAAAACAAGTTCTCGTTGTGACTCTTAAACTTTTGGAATTTTTCACCAATAAGTTTCATGGGAGCTGCATCACGGTTTTCAACCTATATATCATCCTAGGGGTTTATTATGCCTCAAGTTATCCATAATTATACAAACTTATTTGACATGCAGTAAATACTTGTGTAATTCATACATCTAGCCATCAATCATTCTAAAAATATTCCAAACAACAAAATACAAAACCAAGATAACCAGTCCAAAGAATAACACACATTCTTATAATCTATTAAAGTAGAACATAAAATATGAATAGAAGTTGGACGACTTATCTGGACAGACGAACAATCAGAGACACCGGATGACTAACAACAAAGATCTAAATAACATAATGATAACTCTTTAGAAGTTGACATAATAAGTTTTAATTCAAACAAACAATGAAATTGGATTTAAAAAAAGCTTTGTTTCATTTTCAATTAAATAGATTGAAGAAAGTACATGACATTTTTCTTAATTATATTTATGCAAGAGTTAATTACACCAAAGATAATCACAATTAGGTAATGTTGTTTTTAGGTAGACTCTATATTTTAACTCATCAATCATTGTTAGAGGTAAAGTCACAAAGAACAACACAAAATTGATCACATTATAAATTACGTAGTTGAACGACTTACCGTGATAGACAAACAATCACAAACTACAAAGAAGACAGATGAGGTTGGACAATTATCGACACTCTTCAACATAAAACACGGTTTGTAAGAAAGACAATAAACAATTAGCTAGTTTTTGATAAGTTTTGAATTGTATTATAAAGAATTGTATTATAGGCAATCTTATACAATAAAAGATTTATGATATATCAAGGTAAAATTTTCATATTGATAATTTCTAGTATTTTATATTTATGTTAAACATTATTGCGAATTTCATTTATGGATATAGTTAAAGTTTATTTTAGGGTTTCACTTATTTAAGGGGAATAACTTAGACTTTAAGTAATATTATAATCCACATGAAATGCTACATTAGTTATATAGAAAGAGTTATCACTGATTCATCAATCATAAATGACATAGGCACCAATATTACGATTTTCAAATTATTTGAAGACCCAATCAATAATTTTTAAAATTTATACATTTAAGGTGATAATAGAGTAAAGTTCAAGCAATGAGAATTCATTATCTCGTTTACAACTATTAATAAGCATCAGTCACTTCCATTGATGAGCAATTTGACTTTGGCATTTACAAGATAAAAGCAATTTAAGTTATGATATTAGGAACGAGGTAAAAAGGGCCTATCTCTCACCAATTATCAAAACTAGCCATGTATTATCTCCAATTTTTATTCTAACTTTGATAGAGGATTGTAAGTTATCCTTTATTTTCAACAAATACAACATTATTCATAATGAATCTCTTTTAGGCTTGAGAGTCCAAAAATTCTTATCCACTAAATAATGTCCATAAAGCTATGTTACCTACAATGATTCTTTATTATATATTAAGGATTCTCCACAATCTAGTTGCAAGCAAAACTTTATTCACCTTTAGGATAAAGTGAATTTGTAACCCTTCACACTTTAGTAAGCAAATATCCTTCTAACTAACTGTAGCACACATGTTATAATCACTTAAAAATAGAAATAAATTTTTAAATACAAAATAATATTAGTTTCAAAAGTTATATTTCTCATTAAAATTGATAAATTCTTTTAGTAATTAAACCTTTAAATGTTAGGAGTTCTACTTATATGACAATTCTTTGCATAATAAATCCTTAGATCATATTTTCATTAAAAGAGCATAACATATGCTAAACCATTTGTTAGGCTCCAATATCATATAAAGAGAACTCCTTATCCCTCACATGTCGAAAAGAAAGCATTATATAACCCACATCCTCTAACTAAACGTAAAAATGCATATAAGTTATACTCTTAAAGGTCTTTCCCATATGGTAGTAGCACTTTCAATTCTCATAAAAAATTAAAAGATCTCTTCTAGATTTTATTTGCTATCAAACTAAGATCTAAATGGTCACTCAAACATAGATTAAAGTAAATAAAAATTTAAAATAGTTTTGATTTTAAGAAGATAAAAAGTTAAGAGTCCCAAAGTTAATGATAAGACATACACATTTTATCTTAATTTTCTCACTAACTATTTCTATCATTGATGTAAACATGAAATAATAATCAAATTGGTGTAACTAGATTTTGAATTATCACACCTTTAGCCTTAGTTTAACAAAGAAAAGTGACAGGGTTCAAAAATTGTTTATTTAGTGGTTAATGAAATCAAGGTAGGTGCTTTAAGAACTCAAAATCGTAACCTAAATTCCCTTGTCATTTTAATTCATGAACTCAATAGTGTGATCTCAATATGCATAATAAAGCAAGTATAAAAAAGGATGAATTCATTTTAATTTAGTTTGAAGGAAGGTTGAGAGAATGAAAGAACTAGCATAGAAAAGAAAATATTATTGCATAAGAGCATATTGCTTTGTCTGAGGCCTTTTACTTTTGTGCACATAACTTAATGTCACATTTTATCTTTTTCAACAAATTTTCTTGTCCTTAATCTTTTCTTAATGTCATAAATGGAATCACATCTAACTTCAACCAACTCCATTATATATATTGGCATGTGCATACCTTGATTTATGTTTGAACCTTGAGATTCCTTCTTTTTTAAGCCATAATCAATGTGGCTAGATGCAAGTTTATCTATACTTCAAGGTAAAACGGTCACTTTTAACCCTAAGAGACATTTCATAGAACAATTTGTAGGCAACCCGAATTTATCTCTAACTATCAACAAACCACTGTTTTTTTTTTCCATTATTCACCAATATAAACACATTCAAACACATTATTCACCAATCACAGTTCAAATAACACACAATACTCAAACCAACATTCATAGCATTGACGGCTAACCTTCACTTAACTGAAGACAATGGATGATGGACGAGGGCGAAGCATGCATAATGGATGACGGACGACGGACACGAGCGAAGCACGAATGATCGACGACGATACAAGAGAAAACGATGAAAGAAGAAAAGACGATGGCCGAGGGGGTCTTCAAGTAGGTTTAAGGTTAAACGAAAATGACGTCGCTTGATATTAAATCAAATGATGTCGTTAACTTTTTTTTTTAAACATTAAAACTGAATTAAACGACGACATTTAACTTTTAATTTTATCAATGAAATCACGGAAGCAATTTCTATTGGTATACTTCGAAGTTTATTTTTGCCACTAAGTATTGCCGCCTATTTTATCGACGATCATCGCTCTTTCGTTGTTATATTCCGTCCAAAAAATTGTCGAGATAAATTCCCTCAATCTTTACCGACGGATATTTGGCCCGTCACAAAATACTATTTTTTACGACAATGTTACTGGCAAAATATTAATTAATGTCACTAATTAACTACGGTATTATTTTCATCGGTAATTTGTATTTTTCTTTTAGTGAACATAGCCTTAATGTCGTTGATCTCTTTTTCGTTTCTTATCTGTGCCTCCGGCAAATTCTTCAGCCCCTCTTCTAGGCACTGCACTTTTGCTCCCTTTGTACTTTCTGCCATTTCAGCCAAGAATGGTCCGCCCTGATACCAACTGTTACATGAATTGTTCCGAGAATGTGGGAAAGGAAGGAGTACAAAGCGTAGAAGATGACAGAGAGGAAATAGTATATAATTTTACTTCAAATTTTCCATACGTATATAAACAGTTACGACTATTTAACAGTGTTAGAGTGCTTACGATGGCGACACTCACATGATTTGTTAAAACCGTTCCAGCTACGAAGCATTTTATTCTCGTTGATGATACTTAGTTCTTCGACGTCATTTGCTTTGTCTTCATTTTTCTTTGGTGTCGTTGTCCCACTGTTTCTTCATCATTAATTAGTTCTCGTAACAATACACTTTATAAAATAATATGAACATATTGCAAGAATGATAAATAAAAAAAATTAAAAGAAATATTTGAAACAGAAAAGTGAAATATGAGAACAACGTGAACAAATAATAAAAAATGCACAAATATAACACCGATTCTTAATTGCTTATTGACTCATACATACCAGTTCAAGCATCCAAGGATAACAACTTTTTACTTATTGCTCATCAACTTTTAAACCAAAAAGCCTACCAGTCATCTTGATAGCATCCGTTTCTTGTTGTTCTTTGGATCGTGAGTCCTGCTTCTGCTTGAGCAAGACTGGACCTTTATCATCGGAAGGTGCTTCATTCTTGATTTTGTGAATAAGATGCAAGGAGGACCCCCATTGAAATTACTATTTATGGCCGATTTCTCAGTTAAGAGTCTTTAGATGAATAATTAATAAAGACATATTTTATTATAGCTACTCCTAGCTTATACAGTATAATTGATAATATGCTGTTGCCAATCAGCTAACTTATCTCTATTGTGTTACCCTGATCCTTTTCTACCAGTAAACGTCGGAAAACGATGCCTTTTATCTCTACACAAGTAATAAATGTACACATGTAGCATAAAACGTTTGAGTTTACAAGTGACTTTTTTTAATAACTCTCAAACGTCGATTACCAAAAGTCCATGCAAGAACAGAGGCCATCGTTGAAGTGATGGAATCGAGCACGATCTCTCACAATGATCTCCACATTGAAGAGTTTAGAGATCAATCTAGTGACGGTATGGCAGTCATTGCAGACCCGAAGATTCTTGAAAATACGTATTGGTGTTCCTGGTGTCAAGCATAAGAGCCCCAAAGCAATCGCAAGTCTTTCACTATGCTGCCTAAGCGACTGTTGTTTACTTTCACTTTCGTGAACAATGGTAGGTGTATAGCCTATTGACTTCAGTCTTTCTTCTATAACGTCCAAAGTTTGATATATCTCTTTGGTTTGAGGATGGGATGTGTCCCCCGCAAAAAGTTCATGGATAACACCATTTATTTCTATCAAACTACATCCGGGCTCTTTCCTGACTCCATTATCAGTCATCAATTTCCTGACCAACCCAACATCATCCCATCGGCTAGCTGATGCGTAGACTTTGGATAAGAGTACATAAACACCGCTGCGATCACCTCCTCCTGATTCAAACAGTTGCTCAGCCATTTTCTCCCCAAGTTCAACACTAGCATTCCCCTTGCAACAAGAATCAAGAAGGCTTCTCCATATTACAGCATCAGGTTTCAAAGGCATGCTTGAAACAAAATCCAGAGCTTCAAGAGTCAAGCCAGCACGAGCTAGAGCATCAACCAGGCAACCGTAGTGCTCAAGTTGAGGTTCAATCTTGTACTCGTCAACCATCATGTCAAAATACCTGCGGCCTTCATCAACCATACATCTGTGATTACAAGCACTCAGAACGCCAACAAACGTGACAGAGTTAGGTACAAATTTCCCAAGCCTAACCATACGATCAAAATACTGCAATGCCAACTCACCCTTTCCATGCATAGCCAATCCTAAGATCATAAAATTCCATGAAGTTAGATCACGCCCCTGCATTCTCTCAAAGACTTGTATAGCAATATCCACGGAACCACATTTGCAATACATATCCACCAAACAATTGTTAACCCCAACATCTTTACCCAATTCCGCACCGCATTTCCTTAACCAAAAAGCATGAGCCCAAATTCCCAGCGACAAAGCACCCAAACCGGCACAAGCATTCAGCACACTATGCATAGTATAACCGTCAGGCTCAAACACCTCCTGCAACATAACAAACATATCTAACGCAGACTCAAACTCACCGAACTGAACCAACGCGTCGATCATCGCATTCCAAGAAACCACACTTCTTTCCGGCATTTTATCAAACAAACCCCGCGCTGACTCCAAACAGCCACAAGAAGCATAGAAATGAATCAAACTATTATTCACATAAACATCAGACTCTAACCCATTTTTTAACATCTGGGCATGCGCTTGTTTTCCCTCCATAAAAGCAAATAAGTACGCGCAGGCTTTGAAAATAAACGGGAACGTGTACTTATCGGCCGAAACCGTTCCTTCTTCGAGCATTTTCTTATAAAGCCCAAAGACTTGTTCTTTACAGTCATTGCTCTGCGCACAAGCTTTGATAAGAGTGTTCCACATGAACGTATTGGGGTCGTCGACATTGTCAAACACTCTATACGCATAGTTAATATCGTGAAGGGAAGCGAAATGTAGAATGCGACTGTAGAGAAAGACAGTTTTTTGATGGTTGGGCGAAGTTGAACGAATAGTCTGAGCGTGAATTTGCTTGAGCTGAGTTATTTCTTTACACGAATTCAAGCTCGAAAGAAGACGTTCATGGCGGTCCATCGGATTGCAATTCACAGTGGCCGGATTCGTCGCCATTACCATTTTCACTAGAACTTTGGGACCTCTAGCACTGGCGTAAAGTTCACAACTCTGGCTCCAATTTAGAAGAAATAACAATGACAGCTACCCATCTCGTTAAAGATGCAAAACCAGTGGACAATTTTAATTCTGCTGAAACTTCATCAAAAGAAAGAAAAGCAACGTAAGAAGTGCAACATCAAAAGACTCGAAAAGTCTAAACCATTTATGATCGTTTATCTGCTTGCGTTAGAAACAATAGTTAATGTTGGGTAAACATTTTTCTTATTGTTTTCGAAGCGGAACTTGTTATCGTCGTCATCTGTAAGAATCACAGGGGAAGAGATTACCTGTTCACGGGCATCAGATCTTCTGTCTCACTAATTTTGGCCCTATTCTATCCCAGCATAAAATGTCTTCTGTCTCATTAATTCTGACCCTATTCTGTCCCATCATAAAACGTCGATGTTTTCGTTGATTCAAATAAATGTCTGCGTCTCAGCTTATCTTTAGCCGAGCCGATCTTCCTTTGATTTTGCTTCCTCTGTCCATTCTTTCCTTCCCCTTAATGGCTTGCCTCTTTTATAGTTTCCAAAAGTCTACTACTTTAAAGAAATACGCATTAAAAACCAAAATTCAATAATCGACCATTGTTGTGTGAAGTGATGGTCGTTAGATTTTGCAGTAAACAAGTGCAAGATTCGAGGTGTTTAAAATACATTTCACTAAACTCGATGACTTTTCCATGTTTCGCAAGCAGGTTAATTGATGTCTCCTTTTACTTCTTTTGACTTCTCGACTACTCGGCCACTAAATCGTCGATTTGAATTTTGTAGCTGAATTCAGGAAGAGTCCGTGGGTTTTAGAGCGTGATTTTCATGTTTTCTTCTTGCGATTAAATTTTGAGGTTGTTCAATTTTTGGGTATTCTTGTTTGGTGATTAGTTTCCGAATAGGGGCACTTTGGATTCCTTGAGCTTGGCGTGTTGCGAAGAGTGTGTGAAAATGAGAAATGTGCTGATTGTGGTGCTCCAGAACCAGATTGGGCATCACTGAATCTTGGAGTTCTTGTTTGCATTG
>JANZXV010000003.1:11310082-11332097 GCA_027576455.1 Erythroxylum roigii
GTCCTATAACATCTGGGGGCTGTTGAAAAATCACCATACCCAAAGACACCTCAGGTCTGATCCGAGCCATAGCATCAACGGTAGCATTTTTCTCTCTAAAAATGTGATAAATCTTGACTTGCCAATTACGTAACAGCAACTTTCGAATATTGCAGATGACTTGCCAACTTAGTGACAGCAGCTAAATCACATTTTCAGTTCCAATGTACACACAACATTTGGTGTCGCGGCTTCACGTTTCTTCATACATCAAATCGATGCTTTGTATAAGGACAATCATGTTGACACACGTCTACTTGGTGGTAAGCTTTACAAATAGGAAAACCAAAATGGAATTGCTTTTATTAGCAGCCACTTGCCATTTTGTTTTCTTTTCGAGCTGCCTGCCTGCCTTTATATCAACTTTACGTAACAATATGATTGATTTTAACATATTATTTTCCTTTAAAAAAAAGAAAAACTTTACTTACCACCCAGGCAGGCTCGACAACAAATGACAACTTCATGAGTCACGGCCCACTACACTTCGTTCGTTAAACGACCCGTTAAATTATAATCTAGCTTTTCTTTTCTCCTGTTTGTTTCTTCTTACTTTTTAAAGAACCTTCA
The DNA here is from genome assembly GCA_027576455.1 of Erythroxylum roigii. Lineage (NCBI taxonomy): Eukaryota > Viridiplantae > Streptophyta > Magnoliopsida > Malpighiales > Erythroxylaceae > Erythroxylum > Erythroxylum roigii. The sequence goes on from JANZXV010000003.1 coordinate 11,310,692, forward strand.
AAAGAAGAACTGGGTCCATTAGTTAGGTTAGGTCTACAAACCTGCAAAGTGGGGAAAAGGAAGAACTGGGTCCATTAATGTGGTCTAAAATGAAGGTACTCCAAACCAAACTTCTTCTGGTTATACTTTAAGCATTGGAATAAGAAAGAAGTGAATAGCAATTCTAGAATGTTACTCAACCTATGAAGAAAGGTGAACCTCACTAAAAAAAGTTGACTTTTGATTGCGATTTGAAATTCGTAACTAAAAATTACTCTCCGGTTACAAAATTTCAAAATCGTAATCTATTGAAACAATACTTTCAACTTGAAACATTTTGCGGTTTTTTTTAAACTATTAGCTACGCTTAGAATAGATTATATTTTATATTCGTAGCTAATAAGATTTAATGACGTTTTTAAATTGTAAACTTAGTTTCCTAGCGAAAGGTTTTTAGTTATGAAATATTGCTAATAATATTTACTGATATTTTTTGTAGCTAAAACACACAAATCCCATAACTATCAACTACGAAAATGAATTTTGTAATTTAAAACATTTCACTACGAAAATATTTTCGTAATCAAAAGAAGAAGAATAAAAATAATGAAAATGATGTCGTTTTGTCCACTAAAATAACTTCTCTATATAGATAACCTAAAGACTATGCTTCTCTTTATTTTTCTTCGTCTTCATCTTCTAGTAACTACAGTGTCCTTGTATGCTCCAATGTCTTCATCTAGTGGCCTTCTCTTTTCTTCAGCAGCTCCAGTGTCTTCGTTTGTCCTCTCTAGTGTCCTTATGTTTTATTCACCTATTGGCGACATTTGTTCTGCCTATTAAGAGGGGTTCTTCTCCAGTTAATTGTGTTTTCAGTTTATTTATGGTTAATGTAAGTTATGGCTGAGTCAATTGGTTAATGTAACTTTTCAAATTTTGAACTGGTATTGTGGAAAATGTTATCATCAATTCTTTAATTTGAGGGTTGGAAGAATTCTTTGGCTTTACTTTCTGAGGCTTATCAATCAATTTGATATAATTGCATGTCCTGAGAAAAGATTTAAGAATTTTGCCTCTGGTCTAGCATAAACTCTTACTTCTTGAGCAATTTTTTCATTCATGATAGATAAAGAGGAAATGTTTTTATGAACCCTTCTTCAGCCAAGTTGTAGAACGTCCTATATCTTGCATTTTCTCCCTCTGGTGATTGAATTATTTTTGTGGGAAACAAAATAATCTTTTGGTACTTTGAGATTTGTCTATGATTATCAACAATCAATGAATGAAGTTCAATAAAATCTTCAGTATTGTTTATTGATAGCTTAATGAAAGTTTTCATATCATAGGTTTTCTGATAAATTTACTTTGTTTTACACCAAATGAAAAAGTGAGTTATTTGAGCAAAATCATAAGACTAAAAGAATCTAAAGAAACTTTAGCATACAAAATTGTACTTCTAAAAAAATCTGCTCATTCATTAGCATCACCTACAAAGTGGTTGAACATAAAGAGAAGCAAATAATAAAAAGAAGAAGTTCAGTTTTTGTTAAACATAAACACTTTTGGTTCAGCAGATATGTTGAATTGGCCAGTTCAAGACATAACGAGCATAGATACATCACTGGTTCATGACATGTTGAAGGAAGAAATAGTTTGCAAGTTTAAGAATGTGAAACTTATTGGAAATTCACAAGTTGAGTCATCCCACATCAGAAAGAGATATAAATAAAGTGAGTTACATACAAATATAGGACTCATAAATCAGTGCCTTAAGGTTTTAGATTGAGATATGATATCCTAGTTATATATGGGCTTATTTGTATCCAATCCAATCTCTCTCCAGGCTTCCTCAAAATCTTTAATTGTTATTAAAGTCATGTTGGTGAAGTTTGATGGATATAGATTCATGGATTTAGGTCAGAGTGGCTCAAATGGATCCACATGAGCTATAGATTGAGGAGAAGCTAGTTTAATATAGAGATAGATCCATTTGTCTGGAGAAAATGTTGGGAATTCACAAGTAGAGTCATCCCACATTAAAAAGAGACATATGGATAAAGTGAGTTATATATAAAAATATGACTCATGACTCAATGCCTTAAGGTTTTAGGTTGAGATATAATGTCCTAGTTATATATGAGCTTATTTGTATCTGGTCCAATTTCTCCCCAGGCTTCCTCAAAATCCTTCATTGGTATTAGAGTCAGGTCGGCAAAGTTTGATGAATATAGATTTATGGATTTGGTTCAGAGTGACTTAAATGGCTTCGTATGAGCTATATATTGAGGGAGAGATAGTCCGATATAGATAGATCCACTTGTGAGGGGGAGTTGTTGGAAATTCATAAGTGGAGTCATCCCACATTGGAAAAAGACATGAATAAAGTGGTTTATATATAAAGATAGGGCTCATAACCCAGTGCCTTAAGGTTTTGGGTTGAAATATGATGTCCTAGTTGTATATGGGCTCATTTGTATTCGATCCAATTTCTCCTTAGGCTTAACATGAATCTATTTCCATTTGAAAAAACTTCAATCTATTCAAGAGTTCAAAAATCTTCATGTGAACTTAATGGAAAGACAGTTCATGATTACTAGCTTTTTTTTGTCATCAAGTAACAGACCAATAAATAACAATGATAGTTTGTCTCTTCAACAGGATGCTAGTCCATGCTGGTAGTGGCAGAACCTTGTAAATGGAACCATATCAGTAACTTATTTGTCCTTGCAATTATTAGCGTGATACCTTTTTTTGCTTATGGTAATTAAGATACCCAATTTAATCTAATTATAAACTAATAAAAGATTTTGTGATGTTGGTCACTTCTTGATTGTAAATAACAAGTCTAAAACTCAACAGTGATATATCTTTTATGCCATTATCAATACTTGTGTCTTTAAATCTTGATGTACAATGTTTCAGTGTCTATTTCACATATTCGTCTCTAGTTACCTTAGTATGAACAGAAGCGCTTTTTGAGTTCTTTCAAACTTTACTTTCAAATGATTCACAAGCAAGATGATGCTTCATACTGTAAGAAATTATTACAAATTGAGAAGGAACAATGTCTATTTGTATTTAAATATTTGTTTGACCTAACAAGAGATGAGATCATTAACTTTTTGAGTAATTTTCTAATATAACAAAGAAGAACATATATGAGACTTTCTTTTGTTTAAGTTGGATGCTAGCATATTAGAGCTTAGATGTTTGCATCTTTTGATTAATGATTTTGCATTTTAGTAGTACATGTTCCGCACTTATTGCAAGTCTAAAAAAATTTGGGTTATCTATTTGATCTTGGTTATTTTATAGTGAAACATCTAACACTATAGCTAGCAAGGTTATAGATAAGGTTATCTTAAAGTCATCATGTGATATGAGGTCTTCTAATTGATTGTTTTTTAGAGTTTTGTTATGCTTGTTAAGAATGATGATATTAATACTTTAACTAGGGTGCAGTCCAATAGGAGGTGTTAAAGGTCATAATTGAGGTGTTAAAGCTCATAATAGTGCAAGCACAAATTGAATCAAATCTTATAGTTCTTGCTTATGAATTTAGAGCTATGTTTAAAACTCACTGCTTAGCTTCTTGTGAAAGTCTGAGTAAAATCTTAGATATATGGAGTGCAGATACATGCTTGAACACTTTATTAACTTCATTACAAACGAGTTTCAAACCACCATTAAAACTATCTGTAGATAATGACACCGAGTTTATCAATCATCAAATGGCTGAAATTTTTATAAAGTACTATAGGAATTTTACATCAATTTAGTAGTCCTTACACCCCTTAGCAAAAAGGAGTGGTTGAAATAAAATATAGACAATATTTGGATGTTAGAACCTTGAGATTTTACATAATAAAAGACTTGCTTTACGTTAGGAATAATTTTAAAAGTTCTTTAGTTCAAAATTTAAGTAACGTAACATAAGATATTACAACCTGCTTTAGATATGTACATAATCAAAATGACATGTTAGGACATATTTGGAAGTAGCTTTCACATTCTTGATCTATAAAAATGAATATACTTGTGGGTTTTAGAGATGAGTTCATGCTTCCTATTCAAGCTATCTTTATATTTCTTAACTACAAAACCTTATGTTGTCATATATCTTATTACATGATTTGTCATAATCTACCAATCAATTGCATTCTTTTGTAGAATTCAAACTAGTTATGTCAATTTTGTTTTACAATTATGTTATTTACAACTTAAATTTCATTTAGTAATTTAGTAACTTACATAAAATTGTATTACTACGTGGACAAAAGTTGGACGATTTATTGGAAATAATCTAGTTAATACTTAGAAGGAGTGAAGACTTATGAAATTTGTGAAAGATCAAATGGTTTTAGAATGTAAAATTCATCCATGCATAGATTGCTTAAATTTCAACCATCAAAGTCAAAAGGTGGTATACAATCACTTGTTAATTCAAGGCATAGATAAGTTCTATGCTCGATGGATTTATCATGGCAAACATCCTGAAGCAAGTAATGCTAGAAGTGTTGCTACAGATGATTAATACAGATTGATACTCAGCAAGGTCATCCTATAGACAAGGTCCAATTTGGAAAATTGTCAAGTGAGTTGGAGATTATTGCGAAAACAGAATTACCTTGTCTAAAACATGTTGAGCACTTGAAGGAAGACAATCTGCTTGAAAATGCTTTGGATAAAGTTATGGTAATTTTTAAAAATCTTTAATTATATACATTATTGTTTCAATGATTTTAAGATTAATTACGCTTTTGCTTATTGTTCACAATTGAAATTGAATATTATGGATATTAATTAAGAACCCAGATGTTTCAAAATGTGTTACTTCATTATTGGAACAAAGGATTACGAATCGTCATTTCAAGTTGATAAGTATTATAAATCTTTTCCTTCTGATGCAGAGGTACAAAGACATGTTTCCGAACAAATTTCTGAAGAAAATTCGAATAGTTTGTGTGATTATTGTGCTTACCCAAAAGTTCAAGGGTATTTTTTTGCCTTCACATTTACTTGCATTAATCTTGTTAAATGATTGGGTTAATTACCAAAAAAACTAAACTTTTGTCAAATTTTCAATTATAGCCTGAACTTTAAAAAGTAGCAATAAAATGCTCGAGCTTTCAATTTTTTCAATTCTAGCTCAAATTTTAAAAGTGACAATAAAGTGCTCAAACTTTCAATTTTCTTCAATTCTAGCCCAACGTTATCTGTTGTTCTCCCAATGCCCTCAACTCTTTATTTTCTGTTTGTTCTTTTGATACCCCAAACTATTCTCGCATTACAGCGTATTGCACCAGTAAGCTCTTCGTTTTTAGTTCATTCTCTTGATATCCTTAGTGTGAGGGCATCGGGGCTACATAATTTGAAAATCGAAGAGTGACGGCTTCGAAAGAATAAACTGAAATTAAAAGAAAAAACAGAAATCAAAGTGTAAGGGCCTGCGTAATCTAATTTAGATCATTTTTAAACAATGACGTTTTAATTATGTGATTAAATAACATCGTTTCATTAATATTTATTTGTTGTGTTAATTTTGACTGACATGCGTTAATAGTTAAGGTTTCTGAAACACATTGCAAGTCACGTTAACAAACTTAACGAAAATATTAACGTCATGTTAGAATTGAAAAAAATTGAAAGTTTAGACATTTTATTGATATTTTTAATTAAAAATTTGACAAAATTTTGGATTTTTTTGGTAATTAACCCTAAGTGATTTAATGACTGAGTTAAGCTTTTTTTTTTCTTGATTTAGGATAATTGTGAGAAGAAAAAGGTCAGTAGATCTAAAATGAAAATACCTTATAATCAAGGGTCAAAGTCATTTATAGTTATGTGAAATGAATATGTAAGATCTTTGTTTGCAAGTTATACTTAAATCAATAAACACTACATTATTTATTATACATTTTATTTTTGTTTCATAAAACAGAATGAGAAGGAACTACATGGACAAGAGTGTGATAGGATCACACTATATAATGACACTCACTATAAGGAAGATAAAGGATGGGTATTAGAAGAAGCAGAAAACAACTATGTGAGTATAAAAGTTTGTTCAATATTTTTGTTCATTTATTAATGTTGCAGAAAGTAATAATATTTGGATTGAATATTGAGTTCCTTTTTTAATTTTAGAATAAGATGTAAAGTTATTAGAGAAGTATATATCTAAGAGGAATGAGTTTAGTGCTTGTAATACAGTAATTGGTACTCATTATAGCTATATGAAAGGTCTTGGCTATGAACCTAAGTCAAATGCTTCATCTTCAATATATAAAACAATCAGTGAACACGTTCAAAAGGAAAATAACAAGCTTAAGGCTGCATTACAAGCTAAAGTAATTAGGGGACAAGAAACACACCAAAATTAACAAAACATGATATGTTATTCAAAAGATTCCTTGGCCCAATTTGTGATATAAATGAAGAGGAAAGTGAAGGGTATTAATTCTGTCTTCAATTTTTTTTTCTTTTGCATCCTGTATGTACTATAATTTAAATTTAATACTTTTCTCAAATTTCAAATGAATGAAGATTGAACTGGTGATTGATTATGTTGTGACTAGTAAAGTTATGTGATTTTTGACTTAATCATAACCAAATACTTATTGTATAAATAATCATAATATTTTTAGTTAATTTTAACTAAGCTTTTTGGATGATCGATATGGAAAACACTAAGCAATCGTTGAGGTTGTACTCTAATTTTTTGTTATCTGAGCATGACATATTATAATTTGTAAACTTATCTCTTTAAGAATTGTTTTGTATGGGAACAAATTGTTTTGTCTATGAGAATTGTTCAAATTGTCATTAATATTTTGTATGGGAACAAATTATCATCATTAATATTATAATATGTTTGTTAGTATAATTTAATGATATTTATATAATTTTGCTTTATATATATAATGCTAGATTTTTTGAATTAATAATATTTTTCTACGATTTAATTTTATAATAAATTTGCAATAAAAAACATATCGATACATTATATACAAAACATATTGCTCAATATCATAGATTAAAAATGTAACAAATAATATATCGTGACATTATTAAAAACGTAATAAATAACATTTGGCTATGATATGAAAATTTAACACATAACATTTGGTTACGTTATAAAAACATAACTAAAAAAATTTGGCTACATTATAGAAAACACAGCTAATACTATTTTGCTACGTTATAAAACATATGTAGCTAATAATATATCGCTACGAAGATGAAAGCGTAGTAAAAAAATTATTAGCTACGATTTCGTTGTCAGTTATTTGGCTCTTATTTTTTTCCAACCAAGATTTAATTTTTAGCTATGTTTTTTAAATGTTCTAACTTCCAAAATTTAGATAAAAAAATTTTTAGTAGCTAATAGTTTTTCTATAATTTTTGAAAACATTATCTATATAGATTTTCAGCTACAGGAAATTTACAATGCTTTGTGTGACGAAACAAAAACATCACAAACAATTATAGGCTATGATTTTGAGACAATTAATAACGTTTTTCTTTGTAGTCAAAAGTCTATTTTGTTATAGTGTCTTTTGCAAGAAAATTTGATTACCTAAATTCTCCTGTAACGATAAAGAACAGAAAAGACTGATGAAATGTAGTGAAAGAAGTTGATGTTATTTTGGAATCTAATAACATGCATGGAGGGTACAAGTTAGTCTCCCTTGTGTTTGGTTCAGTTCTTTCTGGTGACATATTGCCTTTTGACCGCAATCTGGTTTTCACTGCATATGCCCACCGAAATCTCCACCTATGGTAGGCTTTGTTCGGTTGCGTGAACTCTGAATGGTCGAATCAAGGAAGATAGATTAGCGACTAGGCTAGTAAACGCCAACTTAATTGACTAAATATATATAATATTATTTGTGATATTGTTAGTTACAAACAATTATTAAATAAGCAAGCTGTAACGAAACTCTGTGAAGATCGATCGATCTTACCTAAGCCTTTCTCATCACTTTCAACAAAGAAAGGCATGATATATTATTCAGCGACAAAGACTTGAGAAAAATCCGATTCCGTCGAGTGCATGCATGTACTCCTTTAAAGAAATTCTCGTCTAGCACGCACGTTTTACTACTCCAAGCCTGACTTCAACTTGCTACCTACCTGAGTCAAGGCTCTTTCATGGTGAGAAAAGCTTTTAAAGTGGTCAAGAAATTACAAAAGTCACCGCAAAAATCACATGATAATTTATCATAGAAGTTGATGCAAATGATACCCATTTTTAATTGATGAGAAGGGAAGAAGAAGAGGCATTTTTCGTTAGAATGAATACTCGTACTCATGACTCGTAACCTTGTGATTCTTTGATGAGCAGAAGCTTCAATATCCTGATGATAATCTAAGAAACAAAGGCTACTATTAGCTAGGACACAGATACGACAAGATGCCACTTGCTATAGGAAAAGGAATAAGAATTTAGTGTGCGGCGATTATAGATTATATTCACGACTTTGTTGAACATGAAAAGTGGTTGATTGTATAAGCCACATATTGGAGAATTTGTGATAGCTTCTTTATCAGACATACTTATCTTGCGTCATATCATATCCTCTCTTATTCTCTCCTCGTGTTAGGTACCACCAATCACTTCCATACCTTAGCCTCTCCTTTGGCATCTCGTTCAATTTTCTACTCAAAACTTCTTTTCGTACCAAAAATATCTCACTTTTTCATACTCTCCAACTTCTCTTTTCTTCATTTACCTTAGAACTATGCTAGCTATATATGCTCCTCAAGTTGCCAATTTTTCAATTCCACTTTACTTGTGCACATATATTCAAATCTTTATATAACAACAACTCTGAGAGCAATATGTAATTTTCCACCGAAGAATATATTCCAAATGTTACATGCACTTGATTAAAAATCACGATTTAATTCTATAATAACTAGGGGTTATGCTCTTAGTTTTATTTTGTACATCTAGAATATCAAATTTTAAATCATGATGAAGAAATAGTCCTTTTACATCCGGCATTAGTAAATATGGATTTTTTCATTTTTTGCTGATTATATGGTGAAATACATGTAATATAAACAATATACATCGAACAATCAAATGTTGCTAATATGACAACCTAATTAAAATTTTAATCTTGACAACATGGTTCAAATTAATAATTTAAGATAACTACAATAAATTATTAATTTAATTTTGATATAATTAGTTCACGTAAATTTTAAAAAATGAGTTGAGTTATCATATTACCAATATTTGATTAGTTTATGTATAATATTTATGTCATTTTTTGATTAAAGTTTGAAAGAGGAGAATTTTTAAAAATATTAATTATAATGTTTTCAATAATTGTAAAAATTAACAAATTTTTTAAAAATTACTTAAGATATAAGAGAATATTTTTACTCTATAAACAATTGTGGTAATTACAATTTGACATAATTACAGTAGTAGATTATAAAATGAAATGCATCGCAAAAATAATCTTACCGTACTTATAATCATAATTATAATGTTAGAATCATAATTGCCGTGCCAACACGGGTAGCTCGATTGGCAATTTAGTAGGATAATTTGGGACAAAGATTAAGGTTCGATTCTTGATAACGGAAACGCATAGGCCGCTCTGTTAGGTGATCGACCGAGATCAAATCATGATTTAATCCTTCACAATCTGGTCAGGCCCAGATGTGAGAGGAGCAGGAGTAACTAATTTCACCTTTTAGGACGAGAATCGTAATTGCCGTTTAAACTTTAAAGGTAGCAATAAAAGACCTTTCGTAAGGTTTCCGTTCACACCCTGACCTCCCATCTACAATTTACTCTTCCCCTTCTCTATTTCTTGGATCTACCGGCGACAAGACAACAAATACGAAATGAGAGCTGTCCTCTATTTGTTGGATCTGTGTGTCTGCAGGTGTTGTATGCAACTATCTATCCTCTTTATCATGCCTGGCTTCCCTGACTTGCATACAACTATACGTCCTAGTTATCATGCCTTCATCAATGTGACTTAACGTATCTCTTTCACTTCATGTTTCCAGAACCGAATGATGTGCTTCCCACAATTAATATTCTCAATTCTCATCCGATGTAAACATGTTCTAATAAACATATTCTCTCATATGATATCTTAAAAGTGATCGATTTCTTTTTCTTTCCCGCCGTGAGATAAAAGAATTCCTCACTTCTTTTTTTAAGTAGAATATGTTAAGTGACCGATTCATCACAATAGTTTAAGTTATTGTGTAAAGCCAACTTAATTAGTTTTATATATTCACTAAAAGAGTAATTTAAGACAGGAATGTCCTAAAGGAATTCCAAATTATTCGGAATGACTATAGCTTGAGCTGATTCTGAATAGAACGTATGCTTGCCTTCTGTAAAAAGCGAAAAGCAAAAGAATTATCATTTATAAATTTCAATTCATATTAATACCTAACCTTACCGAGTTCAGATGTAATATGTGGAGCACGGAGATGCGGCAGATTACACGTTGCAGTTCCAAGTTATTGACGCATGTGTTTTGCGGCCAAATTAGAAGTCAATGGTCGTCTATCCTGAAAGTGGGTCATTGAATAATTTTGCTTACCTTATCCGCTCTAATTAAGAGAAACTACATATTTTGCATAAGCGAAAAGAAATTGAGATAAGAATCATTAGAGACCTTGGTTGCTTGCATGCATCTTCCCTGTTAAATTCTCTTTCGTCCTAGTTCGTGACTGCAATTTCTTTCCTAGCTCTTATACAATTAGTGTTCTAAATTATATTCTGTCACATAAACTGCATGGTCATGTCGACGTGTTTTGTTAGTTCAAGGGTTCAAAACTTTATTAGGATTATGGTCTGTAGTTTCTAAGTTATTGCTAAAAATTGAGCTGAGCTTTAAAACAGTTTGGATATGTTTGGAAAATCCAGTCGAACACATGGGTTCAGCATGGTGATCAGTTTTGATATGTTTTGGAGTGACCCTCGATGATGAGGTGCGTCTACTTAGTCCGCCTGTGAGGTGGTGCACCAATTGAAATCTTCGGAGAGGTATGCCCGTTTGGTCTGCTCATGGAGTTTCCTAGAATTAAAAAAAAAAAAGTTTTGGAGTGGGAACCAATCAAGTGGCAATTTGTTATTAAGACGAACCTAAACATTGTGGAACTGGTAACATTTTCTTTACCTGCCACAAGTGCGGTTTGATGATCCTTTCGACGATTCTGTTATTTGGCAACTTGTAATTTGTCAAGTTGGCATTCCAAAATGCTCGATTAGGCAATGAAAAGCGAAAGCCACACAATGCTTTAATTTCAGGGTAAAGTTGCCTGGGGAGGGTCTCTTCACGGGGCTACAAGTGGTGATGTCTCGATCGAGCTCAACCCTCGTAGACATTAATACATTGAGGGATAAGTTAATAGGAATGGATAGGCTCTGAATTATCTGCCCAACTTCTTCAATACAGCCAACATAAATCTGATCATGTTTTTCGTAATTTCGTGTATTTTGAAAAAATGTTTATAATATATCTAAGCTTTTGTGCATGTATTGAAAAATATATTTATTGTGAGTTTAATTCATCTTAAGTTTCTTACGCAAAATTATCAGAGTTCCTTGTAGTTGTAATCAATAAAAATGTTGTATTTTTATAATAATATTTACGGAAATATTAATGGAAAATTAAGAGCTTTATGCGTAACAAAGTTGGATATGGAAATAAATTAAAAGGATAAAACTTGAGTTTATGGAAAAAAAATATATATCTTAGCTTATATGATGAAATGAAAATGAGATTCATTTCTTGATTGATTTTGGAGTGGTGTGTGTAAGTAGTCAACCTATTTCTTCCAAGTGACTAGATTGTTTGGTTTTGCCTTATTTTCCTTGGAAATTAGACTTGTATTAAAAGTAGAATTATGGTGAAAGATGATGTCTGTAATATTATCTTCTAAAAAATCACCCGGTTTGTTGATTTAGGTTCGTTTTAAATCATGAATATTTCATCATTATCGTCATCAACACTTAATTGAAATTTCATAATTTGGGGAAACCGATATTCTTTCACTGTGATTTCCATGTTCTTTCTCAGCCTGAAACATGTTTTTGGAAACACAGATGGTCCACGAAACTAAACTATTAAATGCTAGTTCACATGTTTAGTTGAATCGTCAAAGCACAAACGTTAGAAATTAAAAGGTAAAATAAAAAGAGGTTGTTAGAATTAGACCACAGGATCCCATGTACATGCACAAGACATATGACTCCAAATCCTTTATCACACACGCCTTTTTCTTTTCACAATATTAGCATGCTCTTAATGGCTGGTAACAAAAACAGTGGTAATAACGTGGCACGACTGAGTGGATAACGGTGGTAGTAGCCCCTACTCTTGGTGAGTGGATAACGGTGGGTATGTCCTGAAAAAGCTTTACCAATTTCACTCACTTTCTATCGTTCTTTATGACCATATCTTAAGCTTTAACGAAAAGAAGGTCGCCAAAACTAAATAATTATACCCAAGTACCTGTTCTCCCTTTTTTTATGCGGCTTGGATTGGATCGATTCACAAGTGCAAGCAGCTGTTTACGCATTGATGAATTTAATGCAAATCATGACTTGTTATCGATAAAAGTTGGAAATTCCATTAATTATAATTCAAATAACCTAATTAAACTAGTAAATCAAAATTTTATATACTAATTTTCGATGATCCAAAGATGAAGGATATTATACGTGATTCTGTCTGATTCTGATAGGGCTGAGCGCTGCAGCTTAGATCCATGATCCTGAGTGACTTTAGCTAGAGAATACTTGTAAAATAAATAAAGACACGCCGGGGGTTAATTCTCGGTAGGCCCGTCCGACGCTCAAGTCAGTCTTTTTTGTGAGGATTTTGGTAGCTAGGAATTAAGAGAGTACTAAGATTCTCGAAAGTTTTCGAAAGTCGTATCTGTTTCACGGTGAGGTAATACCTTATATAAGGAATTCCAGCTAGGTTTAGATCATTGTTTGTAAATGGGCCGACCGACCCACATGCCGTTCCAAATTCACAAGTTTTGACCGAGCGACAAAGATCGGTGATTATGTCCTCTTACATTCTGCGCAACACGAACGACAAGATTCTACAGAGACCGTGGAATTCTCAAAACCTGAAGACGTTTTACCAATAGATAAGTTTTACTTTATTTATTTATTGCTCATGCACTTATACATGTAGCCAGTGGGTACCTTTTTCCTGGCCTTGCCAATCAGGTAGGCCCTTCCGACTCTCAAGTCAATCTTTTTTGTGAGGGTTTTGGCGGCTAGGAATTAAGAGTACTAGGATTCTCGAAAGTCGTACATGTTTCACAGTGAAGTAATACCTTATGTAAGGAATTCCAGCTAGGTTTAGATCATTGTTTGTAAATGAGCCAACCGACTCACATGCCGTTCTAAGTCTGAGCTTGAGCCTAGCACGACTGACCTAACCAATATGCACCTTATAAATAATTTTCGATGATTTATATAGAAGTGAAATCAGGCCTACCCTCCACATTATCATACAATGAATAGGTATAGTGAAAGAAGAGAACAAGTGGAGAAATTATAGCATTAGCCGAGCGCAATGCATAAAGAAAAAGGGGAAAAACAAAGGGATTGCTTTTGATACCGTCCATCTGAAAATCTCATCTGTCTAATCAAGCTCATTTTAGTTTGGAATCTAACCTTTTGTTATTAACAAAAGTCGAATTAGAGTATAGAGTGAAAATTAAATAATAAATAAAGAATCTTAGTAATATAAAGTATAACAAAGTCATTATCTTAAAAGTCTAGACCATTCTGTCCTAAGTTGGAGCTTCCATGCTCTCCAAGCTCTTTAAAGTCTGCACCACTCATAATTCTCCACTTTAAACTACACACGTCCAAGCTGAAAAAAGAAGTTTAGAAATGGTATAGTTCCTCACTCCTTTTCATTTTCCCATCCACTCCTTTTTCCTTCTTCAAACTCTCTTCTTTGGTTAGCTTGTTTTTATTTCTCTCACTAATTAAGTCCCCATCATGAGTTTCTTCTATAGGATCAAGAACAGCAGGTCCCCAAATGGGATGGTTATGTTGACTGGAGGAACAGAGCTGCAGTTCAAGGTCGCCATGGAGGCATGCTTGCTGCTTCCTTCGTTTTGGGTCTGTGTTAACTTTTTCTAAAGTTGGAATCTTTTTGACAATTTCTGCCTTTCTGTGAATTAGAAATGGTAATTCTCTTGATAATTCGCCCTTTGTAACATGATTTGGTGAATTTGGCATGTAGTCGTGGAGATATTGGAAAACTTGGCGTTCTTGGCAAATGCAAGCAATTTGGTGATATATCTGTCCAAGTACGTGAACCTATCTCCAACAAAATCAGCCAATAACGTAACGAATTTCATGGGAACCGCTTTTCTTTTGGCTCTTCTCGGTGGTTTCCTGTCAGATGCTTTTTTTACAACTTATCAAATCTATCTGATAAGCGCAGCATTTGAACTCCTGGTAATTTTCTGCGTCTCTTTTATGATTATTTCCCTTTTTGGATTCGTTAAACAAGGCCTCCCTAGTTTAATGTTGTCAGTGGAGAGAGTGAGGCTTGAATCTAATACTCTTGAATTTTTTCCTGAAATGGGAAATCTTCAGATTCTCTATACAAAACCAATTACGTTATATATATATATATAGATATTAACAAAAAAGAAAAGAAAACATGAACCTGTCACATGATCAATCCCAAATCTTAACAAATTCTGATATGATTTTTAACTCAGCGTCAGGGAAAAGGTAGATGTTTATGTAGAAGACTCGTTTTCAATCTTAATGAAAAGACCAAATCCCAGTAAAAGCTGCAATTATGCGTCATGCTCACATCACTAGTTCTACGCTGAAGCTAAAAACCGACCTGTTTCTCTCTTCTTGCAATTCAGTTTTAGTGTGAATGTCGTGTTTCCCCCACCTGCATGCATTGACCTTGCAGAAGCAAAGTGCTTTCGTTTTGGACTTTGGTTTTTGCTTTACCAGCTTTTTCTGTTTTACACACACTGGCATCGAAAGACAAAACTGAAAAGGGAAAGGTAGGTAATTATGTGAACGTTACCCACGGCTACGGTGGATAGTAACGAGCTAGCCAATGGTTAACTTATAGAGACAGGGGCTTGCCTTGCCCATGAGTTTTAACTGGATCTTTTCCTACGAACAAGGCAAAGCCATGATTGGTCCAGTCCTTGCTTTTACACGCTTGCGTGGACTTCTAGGTAAGATATCTTCAATAAACTGTCAAACAAAATGCTGTCTTTTCTCTTTTTACCATATCTAAGGAATAAGGATGAATCATATTAACTTTTTATTCATAAAAGAAAAAATAAATTTGTATTATAGGGTGGATGATATTAGAATTAGCAATTTACCATGATGATGGAGGGCCTACAGTGTCTGTGTGGGGGTGGGACCAAGAGGAAGAATATGAACTTATCTGTTTTCTCAATATCTGGTTTGTCTTTTATTGTTGTTGTCTTTTCTACAACATCACGTCTATTTCTAATGGTGCCACCAAATCATGGGCATGTTATATATGGTGCGGGTAATCTTTGATCCGAATCATGACATGTGGAACCTTGGTAGAAGTCTCAAATAAGGTTCAGCCAACGTAACAGTTTACAATCCGACATCTTTTTTAAGTCATAACGATTAATACAGCACCTACTTAATGTTATACTAACCTGACTTCACTAACAAATTTGTCACATTCTATTTGAAACATGTTATCATTCCATCTTATGTGGTTAGTAGTAATTGACAGCTTCATTTACTTATCAACGTTTAAATCTAAATGTTGTTTGTGGAACTGAAAATGGAAATTTTTTTTCTGGCTATATACTCGCGCCTTCTTCATGTAAGCAAGTGGTTCGAGGTCAGACTTTGTTCATTTTGCTTGCAATATGGTTAGACTTTCGACTTCTTTTATCTGTCATTTATGAAATTTTAACGTAACAGGGTTTGGTCATACTCACTGTGCAAGCTCGATCTCATTCTTTGAAGCCAACACGATGCGACCCCATAGTTCCTTGCCAGGAAGTACAGGGTGCAAAAGCTGCGATGTTGTTCATAGGACTTTACCTGGTGGCGCTTGGCGTTGGAGGTATAAAGGGCTCCCTACCAGCACACGGCGCAGAGCAGTTCGACGAGACCACTCCTCAGGGAAGGAAACAGAGATCAACCTTCTTCAATTACTTCGTCTTTTGCCTGTCCTGTGGAGGCCTAATTGCTGTGACTTTCGTCGTCTGGATTGAAGATAACAAAGGATGGGAATGGGGCTTTGGGATCTCTACCATTGCAATACTTGTGTCTATTCTTGTCTTCCTTTCTGGTTCAACCACTTACAGAAACAAGATACCATCTGGAAGTCCTCTGACGACCATTTCTAAGGTAAGTGGTGGAGTTTCTTTCAAGACCTTTGCTTTGAAAGCATTTTTGGAGTTGACAACACTGTGGATTTTATCAAACAGGTTTTGCTTGCAGCATTGATAAACACCTGCAATAGTACAACTCCAAGCAATGCAGTTATGAACATGTCTTCAAGCCCTTCTGATTTAAACCACGCCAGTAAGGAAGCAGATGAGCATTCGAAACCAACAAAAAGCCTCAGCTGCCTTAACCGAGTGATGGTGAAAAAGCCGATGCACTCAGCTCTAGAATGCACAGTTCAGCAAGTGGAAGAAGTGAAGATCGTGATTAAAATTCTCCCTATATTTGCCTGCACAATCATGCTCAATTGCTGTCTAGCTCAGCTTTCAACATTTTCTGTACAGCAAGCTGCAACCATGGACACCAAGCTCGGGTCCTTGACAGTCCCACCCGCTTCCCTACCCATTTTCCCTGTGGTTTTTATTATGATCCTAGCACCAATTTATGACCATTTTATCATTCCATTCTCTAGGAAAGTAACAAAAACTGAAATGGGCATCACACACCTGCAAAGAATTGGCATTGGCTTAGTTCTTTCTATATTAGCCATGGCAGTGGCAGCTCTTGTTGAGATCAAACGGAAGAGAGTTGCCGCAGAGTCGGACCTACAAAACTCAACGAAGCCATTGCCAATTACCTTCCTCTGGATTGCTTTTCAATACTTGTTCCTGGGATCTGCTGATCTTTTCACATTGGCAGGGTTGTTAGAATTTTTCTTCACCGAGGCATCTTCAAGCATGAGATCATTGGCTACCTCCCTTTCTTGGGCCTCCTTAGCCATGGGCTATTACCTGAGCACGGTAATTGTATCAGTAGTTAACCATGTAACAGGTAGTTTCAACCACAAACCATGGCTCTCCGGCACTACCTTAAATCACTATCGTCTGGAAAGATTCTACTGGTTGCTTTGTGTCCTCAGTGCTATGAATTTCTTACACTACCTTTTCTGGGCCAACAAGTACAAGTGCAGATCAGTAAGTGGCAACATGTAGATAAGTGACCTGTCCATAATCCCATTAAGTAGTCATATCCAGTATCTCAACAAAACAACTTCTGGGCTGTATATAATTATAAAGCTCCAACTTCTATTCACTACTGTAGTTCAAACAATTTTTGAGAAGGCAGTGATCCATACATCCATCCAGTCCAAGTGGCAAGAACAAAGTACATGAGTTTAGCCTCCTTAGTTTGTCACCAACTATTGTCGTGAAATAGCAGTGGAAGTTATGAAGTTTACTAAGTTGGAATTTTGTCTCAGCTTGTAAAGCTCAGCAAGTATCAACATAAAAGCAACCATGAAATAGCTTGCGCTGGACCCTGATGTTAAAACAATAGGTGACGGAACAAACCAAAAATTTAAAAACAATAAAGAGACAAATCCTTATAACCAAAGTCCAAGGCAGGGGGATGTAGCTCAGATGGTAGAGCGCTCGCTTAGCATGCGAGAGGTACGGGGATCGATACCCCGCATCTCCATCGAAGGCATTGTTTTGTTTGTAAACTCTTCAAAGACTTTCAATTTCAGACTTTATTATCCAAAGTGACCAAGCCCAAAAGAATTTATAAGTTATAAATTATAATTGACTTTCAATTTCAGACACGAATGATCCTTTTCTTTAATTTGTTTTAAGGACACCATTTTAACCCAAAAAAAAAAAATTGTGACTTGGGACTTTCGAAAATGAAAATCCACACTTGGCAAATAAAAGCTAAGCTAGAACAGAGATTGAGGTGGCATGTCCAATTAACATCAATCGTTATCTAGTGATCACTCAATAAACTATAGAACAAAATTGTCTAAAGTAAATAATGAAAATAAATAGGCTGTATAAGGTTCTAGGTTTTTTTTTTTTAAGAAACGGAAGAACCTGCAATCGTTATCTTTTGGATGCGCAATAAGTAAATCTCTGAATTGACGCAATAATCTGCAAATCAGGCTAACCAGGTACTTCGTACTAAGCAATCTTTGTATGACAGGCTCGATCAAGAAAACATAAGTAGGAAGATTCGAACACAGAATCATTTGACCCTATGTTCCTACTCCACTAACTCGACCACTCCTTAAAGGACATAAAGTTTTAGGTCTACATATAAGATAGCAAAAAAAAAAAGTGTTATACAATCCCGTAAGGAAAAGATAGATCAATTTTATAATTAACAAAATAAAAGAGTTTTTGAGTGGATAATTATAATCTATCTTCATGTTAATTAATAACATTAATTTTATTATTTATAATAAGCATGATAAATAGACACGTGAATAGATTGTAAGAAAGAAGGACATGTGCACAAAAAGTAGCTGGGAGGACATTGAAAGGTGAGAAATTGTGAATTGAGAGTCCGTTAAAAATATAAAAAATGCTAATCTAGAGATTATATCCTATCTTATCTGATATGAAACCTAAGGCTTTGATAGCCTTTTATTATTTAAAAATTGGATAAAATGTTATTTGATTACTTAGTTTCACTCCTCAAGTCGGTCTTTCTTATACTTCGGTGCCTCGTCAAGAGGTAATCTTGCATTAGAGAATTGCAAGATTGGAGGACTGCTTCTTGTGAGGACTGAGGATTGCCTCAATGCTTATTCGGATCTTTTGGTACAAAACCAGAGAGAAAGCTGTACAAGTTGCTAGTTTACGTCTTTGCTGCCAATTGGTTGGTTCTAATTTTATGTATAAGATTATTATTTTAATTAATAAAAGCATTCTTTATTTTTATATATTTTGTTAGTTATATTTTATGATTTAGTACTAAAAGTAAGATCTTAGAAATAATCATTGGATAATTAAAATTATATGAGATCATAATTATAAGATTTAATTTATATTTATATATTATGCATAAATTGTTCATATTATAGTTTCATTAAGACAAGAAATTGATATAGTGATAAAACTAGGGTACATTATATTTATTTCTTATGAAAAAAATTAACTGAACTCATAAATTAAAGTACATAAATACTTAAACAAACGTGTGAGTGCTTGTCAGAAAATAAATTCACTAAAATTGACCTGATTATGAGAATCTAAAATGGAATCCTTATGTGTCTGTGAATTTTCTCATTATAGTGATTTTATATTTGATCCTAGACTTGAGATTACTCAAGTATCTCATGTAAAATTACTAAGTTTTGATAATATTTATGACCTATTCTATTTAGGATAGCTCAGTTAATAATACTTGGATATAATACGAATCATATGAAAATAGTTAAGTCAATAAATGATTTGTAACTCTAAAGTAATTAAAGTAAATACTTCACTGTTCTTGATTAGTAGTGATTTAAAAGATTCTTTAATAGAGTGAATTAAAATTTGAAAAATATTTTTAAATATTAATTATAAATCAATTACTAATTAGCAAAAACAAACAGATTGGATTTAAAATAATAGACACTAAATATATTCTATGTCCATTTGGATAATAGATGACGAAAGAATTAAATTATGTATATATGGGCACGTTTCATCAAATAATTTTGACATTTTTAATATTTGAGATGGTAATGACATATTATTAGACGTCAATCTTGATCTCTGATAATAAAATATTTAATTAGAGAGCTAAATTAAAAGGAGTTTTAATTTATCTGATTCTAATTATAAATTAGAAATATAATTTATAATCATTCTGGACATAGTAAAAACCTAGTGTTTATTTGGGGCTGTATCAATGGGTGGATATATACCATTACTAATTCCAATTTGAAGGTAGGCGATTCTAGTCATAAGAACTTCTGATTCTTTTATGCTTTCGGCTTTTTAAAAAATTGGGTAACTGCTGAAGACTTTGAGGAATATTTCTTGGTCCTTGGCAAAATGTTCTCTGTAATTTTTAACTTCCAAGATAAATCCTGTAGGAAATTCTAAGAGGGTATGTATGTTGGTTAGGTAAATTGTGAAGTTTGAGAAACTTTAAAGTTAAATATGAGATATTTTATTTTATTAAAATTAAATTATAATTATAATTAGGGTTTGATTTTAGTTATAATTATAAAGTTTAATTTTAATAAGAAAGAAAATCTTTTTTCTTTTTGTATAAATAGGAAGAAGGCATAAAAATAGGGATGTTCATGGTAGGGTAACTTGATCCGTTCATAAATAACCTGAACCTGAACCTGAATGTCAGGTTCGGCTATTTCACGAACCTGAACCTAAACTTAAACCTAAAGAACCTATAGGATCGGTTAACCTATTTTCAGGTTCGGTTTTCAGGGTAACCAAAACCTATCATATTACTATATATATGATAAAAAATTATAAAAAATAGGCGAAAACAAATATAAATAATTCATAAAAGTATGTATATAAAATCCATCAAAGATTAATCTAATATATTAAACCCAAGCAAAGTAAAAATAAGATAAACAATATCTTATAAAAGATCCATACTAAAAAAAAGAGATAAATTATTAAACAATCATTCTTTGAATAGGATGGTAGGATGATCCACTGTTATACATGACGCCACATCTGGAGAAAATAAAAAATAAAAAGTGTTAGACTCGTTATTTCTTTTTTAATTGAAAAAATAATTTTATTTATTTATTTGTATATTAAAACAAGGTAAAGTAAATTAGATTACCTAATTCAATTTGTTTAAGTTCTTCAAGTCTCTCTTCCACGTAAAGAGGAGCTTGTGATTTTCTCAACCAATCTTGTTCACAAACAAGAGCTTCCACCAACTTTGGAGTAAGAGAGCTACGAAATGAATCAAGCACTCGACCTCCTATACTAAACGTCGACTCAGATGCAACAGTAAGCGAATGAACTGCCCTACTAGATCTCAATGATTAAAATAATAATAAAATTATTCTTATATCAACATTAAATCTTATTTTATCATGTTAAAATAAAAATAATAATAATAAACTAATAAGCATAAAAAGTATCATTTTTCCTATTGTAACTTAGTGTAGAAAATGCAATTAATATCATAGTTAAAACTTCAAATATTATATTATAAAAAGCGCAGCCGTATAAA
>JANZXV010000003.1:11370950-11382509 GCA_027576455.1 Erythroxylum roigii
TATTAAAATTAGTAATAATTTTAATAAGCATAACGAATATTATAACACAAATAATAATACTAATACTACTAATTATTATTAGCTGTAATAATAAATATAACTAAAAGGTTAATAAAATTATTAAGAAGGAATTAGAATAATTATTATAATAAATTTAATAATTACTCCCCAATAAATTTAATAAGAATAAGTAATTTAATAATAATATTTAACAGTTATTATAATAATGGATATATCATTTATTAATTAATAACTATATTTCTTAACAATTATTATTATTATTATTACGAAATAATACTAAATAAATAAATATATACTTAATATGTGTTAATAATAATCCTGAACTGATAAAATCGACAAGTACATAAATAATAAACATACAAACATGGCTGAGCTAACATGCTTCTTTCATCAAAGCCAAGTTGACAAACGGCTTGGCTCAAATGTCAGAGGTCACCTGCTTGGACAAAGCACGCGTGCTTTGAAAATTTAAGAGAGAAATGACGTGCTTTGAAAATTTAAGAGAGAAACGACGTCGTTTCTCTCTTGGACAAAGTTAGACAGGATTAAATTAGATAGATGATCTGTACTCTTCAAATAGACAAGATGTTGAGATGTTGATCCCTATAAGCAAATGGCCTGTGTTTGTGCTCAGGCCTGTCTTATTAGGGGACAGTTGCTGCCCACAATCACCACGTACATGTTTTTCAATTTATAACCAAGTCGTCTCCATTGATAGTTGTTACTTGCCAATAAGATATTTGTTTAGCTAATCTTTTCAAGTACAAGAATAAGAAAAGCAATAGACAAGTCTTTGTTTGGATCCTTACTTGCACAAAGGTAAGGAAAGGAAATATTGAGGAGAAAAGAGAATAAAAGAATGGAAGAGAAATGTGATTTCCTTTCTCTTGTTTGTTTTCCTAATTTATCAAAGGAGGGAATTCAATGGAAGAGAATTTTGTAAGACCTTTATGCCTTTGATTATAAAACTTGTTTATCTTTACTTGTCAGATTTAATAAGGATGCAATGGTAATTTACTTATATTAGGCTTATCTTGTCTTGAATTTCTTCTCATTTCTCACCAATTTGGTGGGAAATACATTTGGTCTAAAATTTTCTCTTATTCCTCTCTATTCTCTTCCTTTCCCTTTGTTTATTTTTATTCAAATAATGGAAACTAAGAGAAATGTAATTCCCTTCCTTTCTTTTCCCTTATTTTCCTTCAATCCAAACAAAGGCTAAAGAGCTTATTTTTTTTCATTTTTCATCTCTCTTTTTATCTTTATGAAATCTCAACAACTGATTGGAAACAGAAACAACAATAACAATTTAATAAAAATTTCTAAACTATGCTACTTTATCTTTAGCTAATAACTAAGTCCTACAGAGAAAAGGGCCTGGAGTCCTCCCCGCAGGCCCGACTAAAAGGGCCTCCCTGGTTTTGATCTTCGGATCAGCTCATCATCTCAACTCACATTTCCGTTAAGCCGTTATCTGTTTTTTTGTCTCTCGTACGCCTCAAATCTCTTGCATTCTTAATCAGAGATGCTAACTGGTGCTGTGAAATCAGTTCACTTTCTCATTTAAACGTCTTGGTAGTGCAATTTAACGATATTGCAAGTGCCCATTACCTTTCTGTATGTTGTTCATTCGTTCTCGAGTTCGGTGTTTGATAATCAATCTTTAAGGGGATCATCTTACTTTTTCTGCAAATATCCTGTCTTTTAATATATATATATAAGCTATCATTTTGGATTGGATGTTGCAGAAAGAATCAATGAATTTTTTGATGCGATCGACCACCACACACCATGTACCGGCAGATCGGATTCCTGTACACGACTCCCCTGTAGAGACTGTTTATTCTTCCAAAACCAAAGCCACTGTGGATGGTCTTATTGCAGACGACCCATTTCCTCATTCTCCTGTACCTGAAGTGATTAATGAAGATTTGGACGAAAGTGGAAATGATAAGTTTGCAGGGTCTACTGCAAAGGAGTCCCTTCCTGTGGGGGACCACTTGGATGTTCCTGAAGAAGAAGGAACTATCATCATTCCAATCAGTATTTTCCTAACTTGACATTATACCATTCTTTTGGTTATTATCTTTCATCTTGGGATCATTCGCACACAGAGTAGAGGACCATTGCTTTGATATTGTTCTTGGCATTGAAATCCATTACCTGTCCTCATGTTAGAGTTCATGGAGACACAAAATATATAGTTATGTTCTTTTGATTCAAGTTGCTGTTTTAGAATCTGTGCTATTGGATGATGCATTCACTGGAACTGTTTTTATTATACATTCGCGATTCCTCACCGAGTTAAACCATGGATAGTGCAACGTTTATATTGATCAAACTCTTACTTTGATGCTCCTGCTTATTTGTTTGAAGGAAGGAAGTTGATGCCAGGCATGTCCTTTGGTTTTCTCATGGATAATTTGATTCCGTTTTACTTGAATTGCAATTTGTAGACTTTGCTTTTAATTTAAATTCTTGATTTTGGTGGTTGAATTTTGTAAAATATGTCCAGTCACAAGTTAATATTGTGAATGCCTTTTTTACTTGCTATGTAGGGTTCTTTTTACATATTAGGACTCGATGGTTTTCCAATTATTATATCTAGTTTAGGCATGCTAATGGTTGGTAACTCATTTGAAGGGGAACTTCCAGAGACATGGAACAATGCAGCAGATATCGATTCATTACGCTCCCTTGATCGCTCGTTTATTTTCCCAGGTACCTTTATTTACCTATGATCTTGTTTCTTATGCTTCTGACATGCATGAATCATGTACATGATGGACACAGATATCTTATTGTTAGAAATCCGATTGTTACTCCAATTACAGGTGAACAGGTTCATATCATTGCATGCTTGTTAGCTAATCAACAGGATACAGAAATCATTACTCCGTTTAAAGTTGCAGCAGTATTGTCTAAAAATGGGACGGGAGAGAACTTTGAAAGACAGAATGAACTTGTGAAAGATGGAAAAGATCAGGTATCTGGAGAGGAAGAAGTGACTTCGAATAGTCAACAATTTCTTGAACCAAATGACAGCAGCCCATCTAATCTGCAAAGTGAACCACAAAAGAATATTTCTGCTAGTGAATCTATTCTTAGAATGGAAGGTCACAAAAGACAGACAGAGACATTGTTGCAAAGATTTACAAACTCCCATTTTTTTGTTAGGATTGCAGAATCAAGTGAGCTACTTTGGTCAAAAAGAAGTTGTATTGATCCAGAAAGTAATCAGAATCCCACTGCAAATGCAACCAGAAAAGCTTCAAAACAAATTTCCCAACTTAGTGCTCTTATTGACAGAGGAGATTTTGATGCACACCTCTCTGGTGGAGCAGCAAGGAACAAAATTAGCAGCTTTTCTCTTTCAAATGGAGACATAGTGGTATGTTTCCTTGGCCAATATATTTGACTGGATAAATTTGGTTTGACTGGAAATATTTGGTAGCTAGGTTCGCTGATTAAATGATCATTATGTTGCAATAGTACTTTCTCTATACAAAATTTTGGCGAGTTGTTTACTTGATTCTCAATCCATTTGTTTGTTTGGAAGGATGCAGGTACTTTTACAAGTTAATATTGGTGCTAGTTTTTTTAAATACCCAGTCATTGAGATTATTCAGTTTGAGAAAAACATGCACAAAAATGTGTCTGTTGAAGATCATGACAATTTGAATTACATTGACTATGATCCATATGGAGAGTTGTTAAAATGGTTGCTTCCATTAGAGAACACGCTTCCTGCTGCAGCACGTTCTTTGCCTCCTCTCCATCTAGGTTCTGGTCCAGGAATTGATGGGACATCTCAGAAACCTATGTCTACTGGCTCTCAGCTCTTATCTCATTTTAGAAGTTACTCCATGTCATCACTGCCGCAAAATACTCTTCCACCTATGCAACATGTTAAAGCCCTAAGTTCTAAGCATAGTTTTGACTTAGATGACTGGGGGCAGTATTCGACTCAGAAGTTATGGAAGAGTCACAGAACTGGGAGTGAAGGGTATTTATCATTCCGCGGTGTATCTTTAGAGCGTGAACGATTTTCAGTTCGTTGTGGGTTGCAGGGGATATTTACTCCAGGAAGAAGGTGGAGGAGGAAAGTTGAAATAATTCAACCTCTAGAAATTCATTCTTTTGCTGCTGATTGTAACACAGATGACCTTGTTTGTGTTCAGATAAAGGTGTGCACTTCACACTTATTAGTTGAATCAATGCAGTTCTAATCTATTTGCATGCTTATTGCGATGTACCTATTACTTCTTTTTAAGTTAATTGCTTTTTTCAATTGTTGTGCAGAATGTGTCCCCAGAGCATACACCTGATATTATCATGTATATAGATGCTATAACTATTGTTTTTGAAGAAGCTGCAAAGAGTGGGCCACCTTCATCATTGCCACTTGCATGCATTGAAGCAGGAGATGGCCACTCCTTACCCAATCTACCCCTCAGGTGTTGTTCACTCTGTCTAAAATATACTCACTAGATGTTCTTAATTTTCGGCAACTTAATTCTTATTTATTTTCAAGTAATGCACTCAGGTAATAAATCATAAATTTCTAAGTTATTTCTGCAGCCTTCTATGTGTAACTTTTTTTCAATATGAAGCAATTTTTACATTAATGAGAACTAACTGAATTTACTAATGATTTTTGCATGCAGTTTACTTACCTATATGAAGGCACTTGTTCATACTATCTTGATAGGTAGATTTTACTAATATAAAATTAATGGTTTCGTATCAGCTAAAATTGTTGAACTCATGAGTTGAACAATGCTTGTGGGAGCATGCCTACAGTAACCTGAGGATGCAAAGGCTACTCATCCATCACAATTATTTCTTTTTCTTTCTTGCATTTGAAGAGGTGAATAGTACTTTCTCAACATTTAGAATATAGGACCTCGAAATGTACCTTAAGTACATCAATTCCACATAGTGAAATTGGACAGCATCAAAAGACCGTTTGCATGTGCAGCAGGAGATCAAGTTATTTTCTTTCCTTTTTGGGATTAGAAAAGATTATTTTTTATAATTTATAACTCTAATTTTGTGTAGGTTGCTCAAGTTTTCAAATTTATAAGAGTACATATCTCTCATTAAACAAGATAGTGCTATATTCCCATGTACTATCTTGTTTGATAAGAGTACTCTGCAAGTGGAATGCGCCTCTATTGAGTTTGTGGGTGCAAAAGATATATTAGTTTATCATTAACGGACTTCTCATGGCAGGAGAGGTGAAGAGCACTCTTTTATACTTAAGCCAACATCCTCTACATGGAAAAATCTCAAGGTCCAGGGTGAAAAAAATTCCCCATCTTCAAGCTTGCGTATTGCAACCAATATTACTGAAGGAAGGAAAAGTTCGACCAATGTTGATCAGTATGCAATTATGGTATCTTGTCATTGTAATTACACGGGTAATTGTGGTTTTCTTTGTTTTCTATGCTATCCAAACTATAGGAAGTTCTTAACCTTGAGTTATTTTCATTGCTCCTGTGTCAAATGTAGAGTCGAGGTTGTTTTTCAAGCAACCAACTAGTTGGCGACCACGCATCTCAAGAGATCTCATGATCTGTGTTGCATCTGAAACATCAGAAAGATCGCAAGCACCTAATGAAAGAATCTCTCGGCTTCCAGTTCAGGTTTCTTTTATGCTTCTGTTTTGTCCTGTTTTATACATACTTGCTATTTATTCAATTTATTCATTGTTTACTTTATTCAAATTGTCAGATTTTAACTCTCCAGGCCTCAAATTTGACATCTGAAGATCTTAATCTGACAGTTCTCGCCCCCACCTCATTTATTTCTCCTTCATTGGGGTCCTTGGGTTCTTCTCCATTGACTCCTGTGAGCCCATTTGTTAGTTTGCTCCAGTCTACAGGTACAATTACCATTGATGCGATGCAGAGGCTCAGGTCAGCAATTCATTCATCAGAGAATCATAAAAATCATGATGGTAGTGGAGCTCAATCTGTTCCTTTTAATGAGCAGTTTTCTCCCATATCTGATGTTATACCAATCAGTGGTGTGGGTTGCACACATCTGTGGCTCCAGAGTAGAGTTCCCTTAGGGTAATGCATTATTCTTTTTCATTGATTTCCTTTTTTGGGGTCTGATTGCACAGATGATTACGACCTTTAGTGGTTGCATCAGGTGTGTTCCTGCTCAATCCACCTCTTCTATCAAGCTTGAGCTACTTCCTTTGACTGATGGGATAATTACACTGGATACATTACAGATTCATGTTAAGGAGAAAGGTATGGCCCTTTCATATACGTATCTAATTCATCAATAGTTGGATTGTGAACTAGACGTTTTCTGCTTTGAAGTGCAATTTTGTGAGCATTATACAGAGATAGAAGATAGTGGGACTAGATAGACAATAGCTCTTATCCTTCCGACACGAGCTGGCGTTATTTGTTGTCATAATGACTATCTTTTACTTGCTATCTCATGGACAGGATGTTGTCATACCATGTCATACTGATTACCCATGTTCATGTGCCTTTGTTCCTCTTACTGAGGGACTGCAAAAGGTCAGCAGTTCTAAAGTGCAACTTATCTCTATTTGCAGGCCTCACTTATATTCCAGAGCACTCCTTGAAGATAAACGCAACTTCTGGCATTTGCACAGGGATTATATAGGGTGGTTTTGGTGTATTATGTGTGACTGAGTTCAAACCTCAATTGTTTGAAAGAGATTCAAAGGGATGAGTGGACATGTGGTAACTTCTTGTTTCCACCGCTCACCTGAATGAAATGGAATGGTTATGTTGATGTGATGTTTATAAGAAATATAGCCTCGTGTCATGTAAATTAGAAATTCGATTGGTCCCTGTTTGTTAGATATAACCCGCAATGGGAAAATGAAAAGATCACGTTCTATTGTAGATTTTTCCAATTGTGAAATTATAAGCATATAGAAAGTGTTTTTGCTCTTAATTGTTTGTGAAACATTCAAAACCTATGATTTTCTTTTGCCAATTGATTCTTTTGGTATCCGTTTCATGATTTGCATTTTCAGTTTATGAAGAACTTGTTTCCACGACCTCTGCATATTATGTTTCTGCTTCCAATGTGCTTTGGTTCATTTATTTTTTTGGAAAATGAATAAATGGTAATACAAAATTACAATGAGTTTTAAGCTATTAAGCTTATATTCAATTACAACGTAGTTGGAATTTCATTAGAATTAAGATAGTACAAAAAAATAAACCGCTTAATAGCATATTATAGGTTCCATCGTTCCTTCACGTCCGAGGAGAGTGTTTCCTGTGCATTGTTGGCAAAAATGGCTAATCTAATCCGATTGCTTACTTGATCAGCTAGCTGCCATTTTTCCAATTCAATGTTCTTGAACATCTTGCTATTTCTTTCCTTCCACAGAGAGTAAATGGAAGATGAGAAGGTTGTTTTGATAAGAACTCCATTGGGTTTTCCGCGAAGAGAGTGTTCTATAGACTAGCTCAATGTTTGCTCCCACTCATATGTGATGCTGTCACTTGCAATCAAGTGGAGAATTTTGCTCCAATCAGCTTTAGAAAAACCATTGAAAGAATAGATGATATCTCTATCTTCCATTGCCATTTTGCACAATACATAAGTAGGGTCGATGTTGCCATGCCATTGACTTTTAGTTCTGAACCTGTTTCTAATCGTTAGCCAAGTGATTATGGAGGCTTTAGGAATTAGAGTGCTTTTCCATAGCAGGTTATACCAAGGGACTGTCAATGATCAATAGATAATCATTTTATAACAAGATTGATTGGAGAATATACCATTCGAGTTAAATGTACAGGATATTTTAGCTTCCTTTGCAACATCATTCAATTGAGGTAAGAGCTCTTCCAACACTACAAAACCCCTGAAATTGCCTCTCCACTCACCATTGCTGATTAGTGAGGAAACTTATAGGGTTTAGTGGGATTCTGTTGATCAAATGGCTAAACTCTAGTTTATGAATGACAGGACTTGTGTCTTATCAATTATCAAACCAAACCCAAGTTCTTTCCCCATTTCCAATCGTGTGCTTTGTCCAGAGATAAACCATTTCTCTCATCTTCATTAGCTGATTAAATATCCAAGAGACTTCCAAGATAAGTGCCAGAGATTCTTGTTTCTAAGGTGATATGCATGTAGCCATTTAATCCAAAGTGCATTGTGATTAGTGTATACCTCCACAATCTTTTACACATCAATAGTTTTTTAATATTTAAGATAGAGATGATTCCAAGTCCACCTTGTTGCTTCGGGATAACAACTAGAGATGATTCCAAGTCCACCTTATTGCTTCTGGATAACAGTTTCACTCTACTTCATTAAGCATTGCTAGCATTACTGATTTTATAAGCTTTCATTAATCTGTCTATCTCCTTTGTTACATTTCTAGATAACATAATATGTGTAGTCCAATGTAAGTGTAGGCTGCTCAGTACAGAAATAATAAGGGTTAACCTGGCAGCATAAAAGAGAGAACGATTTTGGCATGCATTCACTCTAACTTTGATCTTTTCAACGAAGGGTAAACAATCACTAAATTTTGGCTTAGTAGTAGTGATTAACACTCCAAGATATCTGAATGGTGTAGGACGTATATTTAACCCGGCATTCTCACTAATTTCTGCTTTACTTCTTGCATCTGAAGATATGTAGAGGCTGCTTTTCTCAGTGTTATGCTTTAATCTAGACCACTCAACAAACATAGTCAGAACTTGTAACAATATGCTAATGGAATGAGGATCCGATCCAATAAGAAGCATAAGATCATCTGAATACAGGAGATGAGTTAAGTTGATTGCACTATATTTGTGATGGTATTGAAATCCTCCATTGCAAGAGATGAGCTTGTTCAATAACCTAGAAAAACCTTCCATTACAAGTGGGAATAAATAAGGGGATAATGGGTCCCCTTGCCTAATCCCTATTGCACTCTTGAAAGGTTTAGAAGGGGCATCATTCATAAGCACACTTAGAGTAGTGGATTGAATGCATGACATTATCTAATTCACAAATCTGTAGGGCTCAAGGCATATTCTAATAGATTGCTTCAATATGCAGCTGTTTATGCTTTTACCTGAATTATATTCCCTCAGTAGTTCTTGTAAAAGCAATATGTTGTCTCCAATGTTTCTGTCTAATATGAAAGCTCCTTGAGCTGAATTGATGATTCAACTAATGACCTTTCATAATCTTTCAGCTAGTAACATTGCTATCACTTTATATGTAGTGTTGCGGCAAGATATTGGTATAAGATCCTCCATTATTCTAGAATTGTGTTTCTTAGGGAACAAGCAGATATATGTATGATTTAATTCTTGAAGCATTTTGGAAGACGCAAAGAATTCAAGAACAACTTCGGTAAAGAGCTTACCAATGATATTCCATGTTTTTTGGAAGAACTAAGCAGAGAAGCCATCTGGCCCTGGTGACTTTGAGGGACACAAACTGAATAAGGTTCTTTTTACATCTTGCTTTGTGAATGGAGAAATGACCTCTTCTTGAATTTCATGATTAATAAAGCAATTGAATAATCTTTGTACTTGATAGCTTGGTGGATTAGTATGATCAGCCCCCATGAATTATATACAGTAGCTTCTTGCTAGCTCCTGCAAGTTGTCTTGTCCCAAGTATTCCAACCCACTATTATATTGCAATACTGAAATTTTGTTCACCTTATGTCTAACAAGTAGTGAGGAATGAAAGAACCTTGTATTGGAGTCTCCATCTTTCAACCAATTTAATCTAGCTTTTTGCTTAAGGATAGAATTGTTGAGTTGGAGAGCCTCTTGGTTTCTTTTAAGCTTTGCACTTCTTTCAATCAGAAGCTTGAATTATAAGGTGAATTGTAGCAGTCATCTTAAGCTTGGAGTAATTTCTCCTTTAGAGATGTGATATTCTACGTTTTTTTAAAGCGTGAGGAGCTTAAAAAAAGCTTTAACCTACTTTAACTTCTGCATTAGTTGAAAAGATTTAAAGCTCTAAATGTCCTGATTCCAACATCTGTCAACTGCCTTAGTAAATCCTGCCAATTCAGTGATTCCGTTAAAGAATCTGATGATGGTGAAGATGTAAATCCTGCCAATTCCTGGGTTCACAAAATGCAAACCCAGGAACAACAAGGAAAAGGAAAAACAAGGCAGATGATGGTGAAGATGTAATCAAAGATGGCCTTCAGACAGTTGCATAAGCTATTATAAAATCTACTTCACTGTTAGTTAAACCACTTCCCATTTCAAAAGAAGAACTTTATAATCATTTGGTAGAGTTGGGACTGGAAGGATCAAAATTTTATGAAAGTTTTCTTTTCCTTGTTCATAGGCCTGATGAAGTTAGGGCATTACTTGGTGTACCAATAAATATTCGGAAGAACATGTTGGATTTTATGATGTCTTCTATTAAGAAGACATGTATAGTATGTGTTGATGACTTGGTACCAGGTCCTTTTCCCTCTGCTCAATGTGTATATTTTGTCAAATATTTTTATACATTTTGTGGATGAATTTATCATGAAGCCATATAATCGAGGGACTATGAGAAATTTACTTAATGAAAGGTGTTTTTTGGTTATTTTGCTTCTCTTTTACAACAATATAGCAATTGTAGTTCCTTGGGAAATTTAATTACAACAATTGAATGTTTTCTCTAGGCACGATCGTGCAACTCCCGTTGTTCCTCTCTGCCACGATCACTTGGTGACTATAAAGAGCATTACATGCAATCAGTCAAAATAAGTTCTTTCATAAACCCCTGGCAGCAATCAATACCCGAACAAACTTATCAGAAACATCTCCGATTCTAGCCAATGACAGTACTTCCAAACGTTCCAGCTTCTTTAGTGTTGGCAATATAGTCGGGGCATCAATTCTTGGGCAATAATCAAGGTACAATTCCTTCAGACGTAATGCTAGCAGACATAAGAAGAAAGCATTGGCACAAGTTTATAGATTGTAAAACAGGGGCAGAAAAGATAAGTGATTGAAGCCCAACATTTAAAAGTCGGGAACCAGTCAAGGATAACGTACTAAGAATAAGAAAGCCATTTAACTTATTAAATGCTAGTCATGCATGGTGGTGACTTACAATAAAATTGATGACAAGTAGTTAGCAAATAAAATGAAGCTTCGTAGCATGTTTTGCAAAATGGTGGTTTGTAACACCCCACTCTCGCGTGACCCGAACCCGATATTGTTGGTGATATCCGAGTCCGTGCCCCGTGAGGGTGGCGTACTACATCAGTCAGACGAAACTCAGTATAAATTTTTTTGTAAAAGCCATTCATACGTGCGGAAAACAGTAGATAAGTTGAGCCCACGTTACAAGGAAGTATTGCAGTTATTACAAACAGTCTACAATAATTTACAATAACCATTTAATGAACAAAAATAACAGAACCACATTGGGCCCACTATAAATACAACGCATCATTTTACAAAGATTGCGGAAAACAATCCTATGGGACACTAATGCAGACGCGAACTGATCCCGACCTCTATCTTTCACTTGCCTGCAGTAGGCATACTCCCGTGTCTAGCG
>JANZXV010000003.1:11390635-11409031 GCA_027576455.1 Erythroxylum roigii
TGGCTTGACCTTTCAGCAATTACAATAAGTGAAGTTTCTGAAGAACATCAAGCATACTGTTTACTTGTCATTTTTCAATTTTTAGTCATTTTTTCTTGTCAGTGTTTATTTATACGATGTGGTACATTAAGTTTTAAGAGGTGGATGATTATTTAAGAACTGTCAAGCGTGTATCTTTCTTTTTCCTAGGAGTTATTCTTAGATTAGATGTGTCCTGACGCTAGTTGTGATTCCTAGACCCCTATGCTTTTATTTCCTTTTCCCCCTTATTTCCAGCCTTAAACACGAAGTCCCAGCAGCATCATTCTCAATTTATAGGTCCATCCTGCAACAATTAAGTTCAGAATGTTGTTTTGCCTTCTCAGTTGTCCAATATATTAACTGGGACTAGAAATTATGTTGTATTCATCTTCTACCAATAGTTTAGTTTTGATAACTTTGTTGTTGATTTTATTGATTTAAAAATTATG
This sequence comes from Erythroxylum roigii, assembly GCA_027576455.1. NCBI lineage: Eukaryota > Viridiplantae > Streptophyta > Magnoliopsida > Malpighiales > Erythroxylaceae > Erythroxylum > Erythroxylum roigii. Next base: position 11,391,106 of record JANZXV010000003.1, read on the forward strand.
CATTATCCGCAGAAAATGGGACAAGTTCTAGGTTGCGTACAAGTGGACCAGGCAACTGTAGCTGTCAGAGAGAACTTTGGCAAGTTTGATGATGTCCTTGAGCCAGGTTGTCACTGTGTACCCTGGTGTTTTGGGGCCCAAATAGCTGGTCACCTTTCTTTACGTGTTCAGCAGCTGAATGTTCGATGTGAAACCAAAGCCAAGGTTTCTCCCTCTTAATGTTTTTATATAAAATCAGTTTAACTATTATTTTGTTGGACCATGCAAGTGTATCACAGAACTTTTCATAAATCTAAGTTCCATGCATGACAGGGTCTGATCTATGTTTTCCATTCAGGACAATGTGTTTGTTACTGTTGTAGCATCTATTCAATACAGAGCCCTTGCAGGGAAGGCTCAAGATGCTTTCTATACACTTAGCAATACCGGAGCACAGATTCAAGCTTATGTCTTTGATGGTATGGGCACTTGGCACTTGTTGGAACTCTTTCTGAAGTAACTATTGTTGTATACTCTTTTGCCTTTCTTTTGGATGCCACATATATGTCAGTTTTAGTGCATCTGATTTAGTTGGAGCAGTCAGATTCTAACATTCTTGTGTTCTAGTGTATCAACAGATCACTCTCATAATTTTGGACGTTAGGGTTGGTTCAACCTATTCATTACTCCAGTTCATTTATATGGGAACCCTTCTTTCTGAAATAATTAAATCAGAGTTTCTTTCATCGAGTGCCAGAACTTTGGTTGTTTCCGGACAATAAAATTGATAATTTTAAGACACCGATGTACTGTTTTCACAGACTTCAATCAGATATAAGCGTTGCCTCGGACAAAAACATTAAAATTTCTCCTTTCAATAAAGGAAAAGATGAATTGGTTTAAGGTTTCTGTTTCAACAGTATGAAGTCTTTAGTGGACTGCTAATCACCATCTCTCCAGTAGCTCATGGAATTCTTTGTTATATCAAAAACAGATATATAACATTGTGTATGTTTCTGACTTTCTGATTCTGCAATATTGAAGAGAATTGAGTTCTTTTCTTTGGTTTGTACTTTATCAGTGTAAATAATGGCAACTGATATTTCCTTGACGATTTAGTTATTAGGGCAAGCGTTCCAAAGTTGGAACTTGATGCAGTGTTTGAACAGAAAAATGAGATTGCAAAAGCTGTGGGAGATGAACTTGAGAAGGTACAATGAAGTTCTCTGTACATGGTCTATAACTGACTGAACCACATTAATTATTTCTTCTTTATTTTCTCCTTTCTATTGTCATTATTAGGCCATGTCTCATTATGGATATGAAATAGTCCGGACTCTTATTACAGACATTGAGCCAGATGAACATGTCAAGAAGGCAATGAATGATATTAATGCAGGTATACATTTTTGTTTGATATCCTGCGTTTTTATTTTTGTATACATTTTTCTTTGTTTTCCCGCATTTTTACTTTCTCCATGGCCATTTTTCTTGTGTAATAATATTCAGCTATAGTTAAGGTTGTATTACAGTAATGTGGAAGTGTCTACTATCATATTTTTAATATATCTAGAACTACTTAACTGCTTTAGACAAATGCTTCCGAATGGATTGAATCCTATTTACTACAACAGTTTGGGTTATTGATCAGTTCAATTGCTTACAAAAATCCATATCACTTGATTGTGGTTTATGTTGTACTGTTGGTTGGTGACCTGGACTGGAGGTTGTTATTTGGTTATTTGAATTCAAGAAGACAAAAGTGTAGAAACAGCCGACTTACTCTTACAATTGTGACAACAGCTGCTAGATTGAGGGTAGCCGCAAATGAGAAAGCTGAAGCAGAGAAGATTTTGCAGATCAAACGAGCAGAGGGAGATGCAGAATCAAAGTATTTAGCTGGTCTTGGTATAGCAAGACAGCGTCAAGCCGTTGTAGATGGGCTTAGAGACAGTGTGTTGGGTTTCTCTATCAACGTGCCAGGAACAACTTCAAAGGATGTTATGGACATGGTTTTAGTGACTCAGTACTTTGACGCAATGAATGAGATTGGTGCATCCTCTAAGTCTCGTTCTGTCTTCATCCCTCATGGTGCTGGAGCAGTTAGAGACAATGCTACACAGATCAGAGATGGTCTTCTTCAGGTCAGTTCAACTCAGCCTTGTTGATGCCAGAAGAAATACGACGGAGTTGTATAATGTCAATCAATGATTGCTAGGTTTCTGTTAGTTCTTAGAGTCAAATCAACAATTGCCGGGTTTCTATCGCTGCTTGTTCATAGGAATGAGATTTTTACGAAAAACGTGAGTAAACTAAAAGTCTATCGTTGCCATTATTGCGGTGTGGTCATGCTACATTAATGTGATCTATTCTGAGGTGATACTGTGATGGTATGGAAGATCCTAATTGATCGATCCAAGTCCTCGTTTTACTAGTATTTCAATGCTTTGCAAGCATTATAGGTGGTGGATTTTCGGGCTCCAAATCTTCTGTCCCCCTTCCCTGGCCCTACTCTGTCTCCCTTCCATCTGAGCCATCTATTCATGTGAGTTCCACATGTACCCACATAAATAGATGGCTCAGATGAAAGGGGGACAGAGTAGGACCAGGGGAAGAGGATCCCGCCCCAACCTTGGGACTTTCGTACCTCACAGTCACAGCTCCAATCCAAATTTTAAGGCTAATTGAGTTATTTTCTTCTGATTCTTACGCCAAGTCTTCATACAACCGCTAAATTGCTTCCCAATTTTCATGGAAGGTATTAGTAATTAAATATATACAAAATTAATTATGTTTAGTTCTTGTATATCTGACTAAACAAAAGTGAATTGGTCGTTCCATGTAATTACCCTTTGATCTTAAACCACGATCTTGATAAAATAACTAGGTCCACAATTCCATGGATTAAGAGCATCTGCCTGTAAAAATGTGACGATTGACAACAAATGAATCAGCAAAAATAGGAGGAAAAGAAAATTTTGGTGTGGCTACCAACTTAACTAAACAACAGCGTGATATTTAATTAAAAACAACGATCACCCCATTGACTGAAAAACACTCCATACGCAAGGCAATATATTTCTCAGATATATACCCTTGAATTGAATTCCAAGAACAAATCGTTAACTATGGTTCTCGACACCCAGCAAAAATTATCTTCAACAAAACATGAGAAAATCCAACACAGGAACAGATGGAATGTTCATTCTGAAAAGGGGGCAATCCATCATCCTTCAGTTATTCCTCTCTACTACTAAATCGTCCTTCCTGACACACCAAGACGTTGCGTAGTCTATGGCTTGAGAGCTAATGCCAGTCCGACCTTTGCACTCTTTTCAATTGTCCTTGTGTCTACCTCTCCTGATATGGTGAACAAAGATTTGGGGCGCCATTCATGTTGGATGAGGGCGCTGGCCTTGCCATAGTTATTCACCCGGGCCTTCACAGTGGTCAAGGGGTCAAGGGCATGCTGAGTTCCGATAGTCAGTGTGTTTTCATTGGTTGAAAAGCTATGACTCAGCTCTGCACCAACTGCTGTATTAGACAACGGGCTAACTAGGTGGTAGTAGGAAGCATTGAGAGAATCTCCTTTGTCATTCCTGTGGCATTCCCCAAAATTCACTTCATCAGCAACAGGAGAGACCAAAATACAATACAATCTAAATAAAATACTTAAGCATTTACTGCAATAGTAGGATCCCTAATCCAGCTATCATCATCCTCATCACGGAACAGAGATGGAAATTATTCCCACTGTCAAATGTCTATAAGGATAATTAAGAAACCCTTGACACACATCCTCTTTCCTAGTAATGCTAGTCACCAGTTAGCAAATTTACTATCATGGTCGTTTAAACAACTCTCTTCTTTCAGACAAAGCAAATACTCACAATGTCACAGACGCAATAAGGTCTGCATTAGTATAACTCAAACCCGCATTGCATTTTGTAAAGTTCCCAGAAGCAGTGTCAAATAAGAGATCAGTTCCAAGAGCAACAGTACTGTTCCCAATGACACCCGAGAAGTTAACAATGGGATTGGCAGTCAATCCAATGCCAGTGCTTACTCCAGCATACTCATGCTGGTACTGGAGCTCAACCTGTTATCACAACCATATATCAGATCACTGAGAAGCAAATCTATGATTCAGATACAAACTCATTAGACCAGAATGCAGATACTAATGCTTCTAGTGACACAACTAATAAAAGAAAGAGGATAGCAGGACTTCTTACTTTTCCAGACCTTTGATCAGGAACTTTAAAGCTAAAGATTGTCTTCAATCCTGGGGCAGGTTCATCAACTGTTATGGTTGTGAAAAGCTACAGATCGATAAAACACCATTAGTCGAAGAAATAAATGACCCAACCATTTAAATCAACGCCAAAGTACACAATAATATCAAGTTGATATGCAATGATTAGAAAACTCATAATTCAAGATATATGTAAATTTGGCATAAGAAGAGCTCATTACTCTAGTAAATGAGATAGAAATCTGTAAGACCATGCTCATTACTCACTATGTGCAACAGAATTACTGACAACATATGAAATAATTTATTTTTCAAATTGAAAATGTCCAATTGGTTCCTAGTGATATACAAGGATATGTTAATGTTCATATATCTGAGACGTACACAATTAACACCATAAAAAAAACTCTCAGAGAACTACTCTGGCTTCAATTTCAATCCTAAAACAGTAGCAAAAATAAAAAGGCCGTTCATGCAGTGATTGACAGTGTAGCTTACACAAATATGTAACAACCAACCAGTTTTTGTTACATACATTGGAGTTTGTGTCCACTTTCACATCAGTTGTGATATTTTTATTCCTCAGCTGAGTGCTGACATCGGCCAAAAACAGTTCACCTTTTCTTATGCCACTTGAAGTGATTGCCTACAAAATACACCAAAACTAAATTTCCACAAGAGAACAACGTAGATAGATTCATAAATAAAAACAAAAAATCCATATCTGCTACAGACAATTTTACAAGATTCAGATCTTTAGAAATACTTTACTAACTAATGGGTTGTTCAGCAGTCCCACACCCTCTAAGCACTTAAGACATGCAGACAACAACCTAGAATGTCACCTCTGCATCCTAGAACATTATCACAAACATCAAAATAAAAGTGAATTATGTTTAAAAATCCAAATAGAAAACTAATCTATCCCTCCGATTTACCTTCATTTTCTAATGCAGCCAAACAGAAGACAGAATCCTACAAATAAAGGAAACAAAGAAAAGGAACACATAATGATAACGAGAATATTACCGCTCCAGTGGAGGTGTAGGTGGTGACAGTGAACTTGTGGTCGCTCTGGTAATCCTTGTAGAGAAGATCTGAAAATTTACCCAATAGAAAAAGAAAACCACTATAAAATGATTCAAAACTAACTCAAGACACTACTCTCTAGGTACTAGCCAGCGAAAACATCAAATAGAATTAGTAGAGAAAAAAAAATTAGACTACCGCGAGCTCGCTTGCCGATTTCGGTGTAGAGACCAGGGCCTTTTCCCATGATTTTTCCCGACAAAATTAGGGAGAAAACGAGGGGGCTTTGAGCTTTAGTGGTTTGGGGCGAATAAGTTCAGGAAAAAAAAATCCCTAAATATTCGAAGGTTGTGACGTGAGGTTCATCTTAGACCGTCAGATCTTACATCTGGGACATATGCCGTTGATCTGGGAGTGCGGAGTTGTGGTGGCCTTCAAAATAGGGACAGGTGGCACTTGGGCATATTCGCCTACGCCGTTCTCTTCTTTATCATCGTTCTTAAATTAAACCTGTTATTTTACACGTTCTTGCAATTGAGGTCTCGAAAACCAGTAGGCCGCACTGGTAGCTTGGGTGGTAAATTAGCAGGGTTAATTAGTACAAGATCCTAGGTTTGATTTCTGGTAACGAAAAAAAGTGACCGCTTTGTTAGAATTTTGCTTAAGATCAAACCGTGGTTCACTCTTCGAAATTAGGGATCAACCTTTTGATACGAGGTCTCAAAAACCAAACTCATAGCATGTCTACCCAATTCTGCATTCTTTTTAAAATATTTATTTAATGTCTTATTTTAGTTTAGATTTACATTTTCTCCTTCTTCTCCCTCTCTATCTCTCTTTGCATGTTATTTGAAAACAGTTTTAGGAATGAGACTTAGCATTACTAGTTTTATTTTTAAAATAATGTACTTTGTTTATAAAATCTTTTTTTTGAAATGTTATAAATTTGAGTTATAACTTTATAGGAATGAAGTTTTGAAATTTAGTTCTATTATTTTGTACAGTTAAAATGTTGAATTGTAATTACAATTAAGGTTTTATTTTTCTAAAATTCTGAAATATTTATTAGTGAATTTAAAAATTTTAAAAATTTAAAAATTAATCTAAAATTAAAACCTTTTATAAATAATTTCTCTACCCACCAAGAATAAAGTTACTTATTATTGAAACTTTTTAGATTTCATGTATGAACAAGGTTTTTATTGAGTGCTTGTTGTCATAATTTTGAATTATAACTTTAGAATAAAGTATTTTAATAATATGTTAAAATATAAAAATTTCTTATAAATTAATCCGACTCAAATATTGGTAACTTACAATTTAAATTTTAAAAATTTCTATGATAAAAAATAATTAACTATATGTTTTATACTTGTACTTATTATTATTAATTATTAATTATTATTTAATTCAATTAGATATTAAATTTATTTAGAATGTATTAAATTAGTGTAAACATTTAACAACCAATATATATTTCATTATATATATATATATTTCATTATAACGCAGAAGGGTAAAAGGTTTGAGTGTAAATATGTGATTTTGTTTTTTAAAATGACGTGGGGCCAGAAGCTTCCATTGGATGAGTTTCAAATCTGCACATGCCAGACGTAGAAATGGACCAAAGTAATTTTATTTTAAGAGTGTTCGCCGGTATCCTTTTGATAAAAGTTGACCCGTACGAACGTTCACCGACGCCTTGGTGAGATGACTTGCGTGCATGGATCGTAAAACATATCCAAAAAAAAAAGAGTATAAAATGAAGAATATCAAAATTAAATATCCATCGCCCACTTCACAATCCCTTGTACGCAAACTATCTGCTCTAATAACACACTTCCCTTTTTTTTCTCCTTATTTTGTCTTGTTCCCCTATTCTTTCTTTCTTTCTTCTTCTTCCTTAGCTGTAGATCGCCACCGTACAAATAATGTCGACGGTTGCGATTGAGCCGCTGCTCCGCTACTCCCGGCGAGAGACAACTGGACTCCGCTGCAGAGGCCAGGCTGTGAGGGCGTGCTTTCTCAACTGTTGCTCTCCGAAGAAGTTCTTATCTGGTCGCGCCAGTTATGGCAACTTGAGGCTTGGTAGGACTCGGAGCTCTGTTCGAGCTAGCTCCCCCAGAGATACGGCTCTTGTTGAGACTCCTGAATTCACTAGCGATGGTATTTTCTTTTGCGAGACCTTCCCTCTCATTCGAACCGAGACGGTAAGCGCAAATAGACTCTGTTTTGTATTCGTTTATGCGTGTTTTGAAGTTCTTTTGGGTTTTTGACAAACCCGCGGAAAAGTTAAAAAACGGTTATCGAAGTGTTTTATATATTAAAAAACTGTAGCATTAACTTGTACTTCACAGATAGAGGCTACTTGGCAACTTTACTTCTTTTGTTTTACTGTTCCTATGTGACCGAACATGTCTAACTTGAAGTTGCAATGCATTTTTGCATTAACTGATAATTAGCCTCAATTTAGTGGACTTGTTTGATTTTTGTTGATAATTGAACAAGGAATTGCGTCAGACAGAAATTTCGAAGGTTCCGTTTGTCTTTTACGGCCTTTAGTGCGTGATTATCTTGATATAGAGGTTGAACTGTTCGGTTTCTTGTGTTAGGTGGAGGGAAAGATTTTTGTTAGACTGGATCAGGCTAAGGATCAAAAAATTTGGCAGCTTACAATAGGTTGTAGCCTTCCAGGGAAATGGATTCTTCACTGGGGAGTTACTTATATTGACGATAATGGCAGGTTATAACTTGCATTCATTTTTATGTCCTACTCTTTTTTACATTATGCTGTTAATCCTTGTATGACCCGAAATTTGTTTGACATCCAATAATTTTTTTCTTGTTCATTTGCTCGGTCTTCTATGTGAAAGAGTAACGTGTTCATTGATATGTGTAATGACTACTGGCGATTCTTCAAATTTTGCAGTGAATGGGATCAGCCTCCTGAGAACATGAGACCCCCTGGTTCAATTTCTATAAAAGTAATAATTGTTGGCTTCCGAAATTTGAGCACCATAGATGGTTCTCATAATAAATAATCTAATTTGTGTTTTACAGGACTATGCAATAGAGTCTCCGCTAAAGAAGTCCTCAGAAGGAGACATGTTTCATGAAGTGAAGATTGATATTGATTCCAATAGTGCAATTGCAGCCATTAATTTTGTCTTGAAGGTTTTGATTTTTGAAATTTAGTGGTTGAGTGCCAGAGATTCTATGCTAGTATTTTGCTTATTACTACAGGTAGATGTATCTATATGCCAATAACTCTCTATATTGTTTTGATTGTGGTGGTATAGGATGAAGAAACAGGAGCTTGGTATCAGCATAAGGGGAGAGATTTTAAGGTGCCTCTTGTTGACTACCCTATGGATGATGGCAATTTTGTTGGAGCAAAACGGGGCTTCAGTATATGGCCAGGTATATAAATCATGACGCTTGTGCTGACTTTATACTTCCCTGGGTTTCACGATGTAAATAAGTTTTGTCGTGTGGTAGTGGCATTTAACTGTAACTGTAACACAACCTGGGATAATGTTTTTCATTTGGTAATAAACAGAAAACAAGCAATACACTCTGGGTTGTTTATCTCATGGTGTATTTCCTGTTCTTTTGTTCCTCTTTTCTTATAAGTTATAATATTACATACTTCTTATGGCGAGTAATTAATCTGTTAAACCTTGGTACATAATCTGTTACCAAACACACATGTCAACAGTTTTGGTCCAGTAGCAAATAAATTTTGAAATTGAATCAGATGACCTGCTTCTATCTAAGTTGTGAATTCAACTCATGCTCACTGTTAAGTTTTTCAATGAGGCGAGTCATGAGTTGGTGGCTTTCACTTCTATCAACTCTTCCATGTACATACTGCCTTGTTTTTGTGTTCACTGATAAATTAACTGTTTTAGTGCCCTCTAATCCTAGGGCTATCCAATCGACTTCTCCAAACAGAAGCGTTGCCTTCTAAAAGTCAAGATAACGACTCTGAGTCCAAAGATATCAAACAAGAATGTAGGCAGCTGGAAGCTTTTTATGAAGAGCAGCCTATTGCTAAGCACATTGACATTGGAAATTCAATCACCGTTTCAGTGCGAAAGTGCCCAAACACGGCTAAGTTTCTTCTCTATTTAGATACTGATATACCAGAAGTAGTTGTTCACTGGGGAGTTTGCAGAGATGATGAGAAAAATTGGGAGATTCCACCTGCTTCACATCCACCAGGAACAACTATATTCAAGAACAAGGCTTTGCGGACTTTATTGCAGGTACAAAACTAAAGTATGCTTTCTCTTAAGAGAACTTATGACATGCACTTAAAGATTGTTTTGTATGACGTTTGTATATTATTCTTGTTAAGAGTCATTTATGTAATCATAAAATAGTAGTTTTCCAGTCTTCTATTAGAAGGTTAAAGAAATCTGAATTTTCCTTTTACCTTTTTGTTCTCTTATTAATTATTTCTGTTTATGGATTTTGTTTCTATTTTTGTTATTCAAATGTGGATAACGCGGTTTCTATAGTGAAAAGCCACATGTGCTTTCCTGAATTACATGTAGGCTCAACTTCACTCTTCTTTTCTGCCAAGGAACTGCTTCCATGTTGTGGGTCAGCTTCTAGGTTGCTTCTTAATTGAGCATGAAATAAATGATAACTATATATTAGGGGATTGAGATGTTATGCTTTCTGTGTCAAGGATTAATTTTATTGTTGTTATTGTATATTCTTCTTCCTCCTATCATCCTCCTTTTGGCTAGATATGTTACACTTTGTGTTAGACTGTAATAACTGATTTAAGGTATATATATTGTTTGTCTTTACTGTGTGGTTTATGACTTTGTCTAACAATTTGGTCTGTTCACGTGTATGCCTAAAACATAGATACTGGTAAATATTTTTGTTCATAGCCATGCATCTTGACATGAGCTGATGGGAAGTCAGGTAGAATGCATTTTGCTTAATATTGATTCTTTTAGCTTGTGTAGCTAATTCTTCTTCTTTTTCCACATTTAAATGTACATTAATTCTCTTAAATCTGATTGTTGCATATTATTCCTTGTAATTATTCGTCATTTTTGTTGACGTTCTGTTCTGCAGCCAAAAGAGGATGGGAATGGATGTTCAGGGTCATTTACTGTGGATGAAGAACTTGTTGGATTTCTTTTTGTTCTCAAACTAAATGAGAATCATTGGCTGAAGTGTAAAGGAAATGATTTCTACGTTCCCCTCTCAAGTAGCTTGACTGCTCAAGCAGGTCAACTTAAGGAGGAAGGATCTGAAAGTGCACTAGTTTCTAGTGAGGCTGTTGAAGCAATTCAAGAGGATTCTCCTACTGCATATACTGATGGGATTATTAATGAAATAAGAAACTTAGTGAGTGATATTTCCTCTGAGAAGAGTAGGACGACAAAAACAAAAGAAGCACAAGAAAGCATTCTCCAAGAAATTGAAAAATTGGCTGCAGAAGCCTACAGTATCTTCAGAAGCTCTGTTCCTACTTTCCCAGAACAGACGGCTTTAAAGTCCGAAGAACAAAAGGATCCTCCTAAGATATCCTCTGGGACAGGGACAGGGTACGAGACATTGCTCCAAGGCTTTAACTGGGAGTCCCATAAGTCTGGAAGATGGTATGTGGAGCTGAAAGAAAAGGCTGCAGAAGTAGCTTCACTTGGATTTACTGTGATTTGGTTACCCCCACCAACAGAATCCGTTTCACCTGAAGGATACATGCCAAAAGATTTGTATAATTTGAACTCTAGGTACCTTTTCAAGTTTATTAGATATATTATATGTTATCATATTGTGACTAAAATGGTAATTCTAATTGCTTTAGTATGGTAGTCTTTCAAGTGATACGAGTAAACATGGTCAAAATCCTTTTTGTTTGCTTCAGATTCTGGTGTTTGTAGAGATTTGCTTGCATGCGTTTTACTTTTTATGTGACATTGAAACTTTTCAGTATGAATAATGATCAGCCTTGATCAGCCTTTCTAAAGAGTGACTTTTAAGGTGCTTTTGCAGTCCATGTGATGGTTAATATCAAATTGCTAAACTGATTTTGTGATGCTTTCCTACTTTTGCTATGGTATATGCACACTAGATATGGGAGTATTGATCAGCTGAAGGATCTTGTGAGAAATCTTCATGAAGTGGGTGTTAAAGTTCTTGGAGATGTTGTCCTGAATCACCGTTGTGCACACTATCAAAATCAAAATGGCATATGGAATATTTTTGGAGGTCGTTTAAATTGGGATGATCGGGCAGTTGTTGCTGATGATCCTCATTTTCAGGTGTACGATCATTATCTGAAAGATGTTTTCTAGAACTTGCACAGTGCCGTCATGTTACTGTTTAACATGACTAGTTGAGTTCAATTAATATAATTTGATTTAGGAATTACATGTATTTGTTCAAGTGTTTCAAGTGTCAGTGTTACAGGCTTCACCTTACAGTATTCTGTGCACTGTGAACTTGAAATGAATGCTAGTGAACTGCCAGAGAAGCTCCAGAGCAGTTAAAGCAGTAAAAGCAATTATATTTTCGGCAGTAACTAGAGGATAAATTTGGCATTATAGCTGGTCAATGTATGGTGCATGTGCTGCATCTCCGTGATGGTGTATGCTCTAGATGCTCAGAGTTTTTTGTTTGTCTCATTCAGGGTAGGGGAAATAAGAGTAGTGGAGACAATTTCCACGCTGCTCCAAATATTGATCATTCACAAGAGTTTGTGCGGAAAGATATCAAAGAATGGCTCGACTGGTTAAGGTTATTGATTTAGTTTTCCTTTTCTAAATTTCCTTTTTAGTCCCTTTTTTTTTCAGTGGCAAGTGCTTACGTATGATACAAAAGAAACCAAAGTTTTGCTTTCAGATTGGAAGATTTTTAGGATACATCTAGAAATTGTTATCCTAATTGAATGGTACTTTATTCTGTTTGGATGAGGAAGTTCTATAATTCCACATGAACCTTATGTGTGAAAAGAACCATGCAGGTTCTCAAGTAACTTATGAATTGATGCATGATATGTGCGATATGTGCATGACCTCAAATTCCCGTTGTATTTTGTTTGAATTTTGTCAGACGTCCTTCATACTGCACAGATAAGCTTTCTCTACTTGACATGCTTTAACTTGTTTAGATGAAGAGTTATTATACATCTGATTAATTTGTTGTCTTGTTTGATATGTAGAAAAGAAATTGGGTATGATGGATGGAGGCTTGATTTTGTTAGAGGTTTTTGGGGAGGCTACGTCAAAGACTACCTGGATGCAAGTGAACCTTATTTTGCAGTTGGCGAGTATTGGGATTCTCTTAGTTACACATATGGTGAGATGGATTACAATCAAGATCCGCATCGACAGAGAATTATTGACTGGATCAATGCTGCTGGTGGAACTGCCGGTGCTTTTGATGTCACCACCAAGGGAATTCTTCATTCGGTAAGCTCTCGTTTGTACGCCCAAGGTATGATAAACGAGTTTTCATGTAATCATGAAGACTTCATGAGTTGAGATCATAGTCAAAAAGTGTACATTCTTCTTTTTGATGGAAGACTTAATTTTTAACTCCTAAAAATGAGGACATAGAAGTAGACGGTTTTGTATTCCTCGTAAGTAACCTCATTTGATTCTTATGTTCCTGTTATTACATATTTCAAACAGTTTGTGATAAGCATATGGCATTGACAAGATATTATTTCTTGTAGGTGCTGGAAAGATGCGAATATTGGCGATTATCAGACCCAAAGGGAAAGCCTCCTGGGGTTGTTGGATGGTGGCCCTCTCGTGCTGTCACCTTCATAGAGAATCATGACACTGGTTCCACTCAGGTTTATCCGCTTTAAACTTAATTCATCCTTCGGCAAAGAAATTAACCAAAGCTAAACTACCCGTAGTGGTAAAAACAAGTCATGAGATTGAAAATCTTAAGATTCTTTGATGAGATTATTAGTAGTTAAATAATCAATTGTTTAGGAAGGGAAAAAAGAAACAAATATTGAAATAGGGGAAAGGTAAATGAACTCAAATTGATAGTACTAAAGTTAAGGAATTCTTAGAAGACAGAAAGGAGGTCACATAGGGGAAACATTTGGAGAACATCATGCAAAGCCTTATTTTGTTGGGAACATAGCTGAGCAATGGCCCCAGCTTAGAGGGAAGTATCTATAGAAGAATAAATAGAATCAAAATTTCTTTGTATGTTGTCACGAAGATTGGAATTATAATGATAGTTGAACTGAAAGTTTTCTCAAAAAAGGGCCATTGGAGGTTTCCCAGTGGGAAGGAAATGCAAGGATACGCGTACATCCTGACTCATCCAGGAACACCAGCTGTATTTTTTGACCACATCTTCTCTCATCAACGATCGGAGATTTCAGCTCTTGTATCTCTCAGAAACCGGAACAAAATCCATTGCCGTAGCATGGTGAGTAGGAAATTAAATTATTTATTTTAATGGTAAAACCAGCATTGAATCATATTCTCGGCAACTTAAACACACGGAAATCCTCTGCAGAAGAAGGATGAACAGTAAGCATCAACATGCTAATATTCTTTTCTGTTTTAAAAAGGTTAAAATCACCAAGGCTGAAAGGGATGTGTATGCAGCCATCATCGATGAGAAAGTGGCAATGAAAGTTGGACCAGGTTACTATGAACCGCCAAGTGGGCCCAAAAAATGGTCTGTAGCTGTTGAAGGAAGAGATTACAAGGTCTGGGAAGCATCCTAATATACAAGTATCACATGTATTTCTAAGTACATAAAAGCTCGTCACAGAAGTGTTCTCGAGCAGATTCGTATGGAAGTTATTTTAGAATCATTGTAGATACATACAATAATACCATGGTCAGGAGGTGAATCGCCTTTACCAAGGATGAATAGTGAAGCTGGGGATGAGATATTTTATCCCAGAGTATAGAGATGGTACAGAGCATCATTAATGAAGAATTGTATCAAATAATGTTATTGTTACAAGATGCTTATTACTAATAATAATGGAACATAGAGGTCACTGCCAGTGCCATTTGCTCCAGCTCTAGCCTCTCTTTGCCGATTTGATGATCTCATTTTTTTTATTGGTTACTGTTCTTCAGAGGGATAAAAATTCTGGATGTCCAATGGTTATGCCAAGAAGTGCGGTAACACACGAAAGTATTCTATTTTCTTTTCTCTGATTCTGTAAACCATACCTCCACTATTCAGATTTACGGCACAGGGAAACAAACGTTGATTGAGATATGTGGTTCTCCAAAGTTGCCGCCCTGGATGTCTCTAGACCATCTACTCAAGGTAGAGACCATTAATTTGGTAATTTCAGGGCGAAAGTTGTTTGCCTATATAAAAAATAACCCTGACATCAAACATTAGTATTCCGGACAGGCCAAGCGAACCTCTTTAATTGGCCTCATTTACCCTATTCTTGGTCCTGTCTCGGTTCAACGGAACCTGGGGACCATTGCTTTTCCAACAGCTTGACACCAGCTGCTGGAAACAAAAGAAAAAAGTAAAAGAAGGAACTGGAAAAATTAGTAATAACTCCTTAATAATCCTAAAAACGCAAAACAATGACAATCCTCAATGAAGGTTTGTTTCTGCTCTTTTCCGTGGCATTTGCAGTGATGGTTCCAACTCTAGATGCCTACGTCTCTGAATTGGATGATGAGTACTGGAATCAGAAGGAAACTGAGGCCAACACTGCAAATTTAGAAGCGTATCACCCCGATCCTTGGAACGTCACCGACCACTTCAACACCCATGTACATATGTAAGTGATTCATTCTTTCGGCAATAGTAGATCATAAGCAGGAACTTACATATTTGCATGCAGGTCGTTGTTTGGGACTAACACCACCAGAAGAAACCTACGTGGGAAAAGGAAGATAGGAGGCCAATGTGAGGCAGCAAACCCCATCGACCGTTGCTGGCGTTGTGACCCTAAATGGGCCGACAACCGACAGAAGCTAGCAGATTGCGCCCTTGGCTTTGGCCGGAACACCAGAGGCGGCAAGGGGGGACCAATTTACGTTGTCACTGATCCCTCAGACGCCGACGTGGTTAACCCTAAACCTGGAACCCTACGTCATGCAGTGATCCAAAAGGGACCGCTTTGGATCATCTTTGCTCGGGGCATGATAATCAAACTCAGCCAGGAGCTCATGATCACCAGTGACAAAACCATTGATGCTAGAGGAGCCAACGTCCGTGTTGCTTTTGGTTGCGGTCTCACTCTTCAGTTTGTCAAAAACGTCATCATTCATGGCCTTCACATTCACGACATCGTTGCCTGCACTGGTGGAATGGTCAGGGACTCTGTCGATCATTTCGGACTTAGGACAAGGAGTGACGGCGATGGCATTTCCATCTTTGGATCTTCTAATATCTGGATTGATCATGTTTCCATGTCCAATTGTCAGGACGGTCTCGTAGATATCGTCCAGGGATCAACCGCCGTAACCATTTCCAACGGCCACTTCACTCACCACAACGAGGTAATAATCAACAACATCAATGTTTAAAACTATAGAGACGTAATTAAAATTATATCATACTATCACAATGGTGTTTCTTTCTACAATAATTACCAAGATAATGAATAAATAAAGTGTCTGGATTAGACGTCACCAAGTTTGTCATAACTTGGGATCGATGATATGTATATGCAGGTGTTGTTGTTCGGTGCAAGTGACAGCTTCTCAGGTGACAAGATAATGCAAGTCACTGTTGCATTCACCCATTTTGGAAATGGATTGGTGCAGAGGATGCCAAGGTGTAGGTGGGGCTTCATTCATGTCGTCAATAACGACTATACTCATTGGCTTATGTACGCCATAGGTGGTAGCAAGGGACCCATCATCGTCAGTCAGGGCAACAGATTCATTGCTCCACAGAATCTCGCTGCTAAGGAGGTGAGAATATGAAATCATTCAACCCAAAAGCTCAAATTGCTGTTGCTCCAGGTTGTTTTTGCTAACTTGCATGGGATTGGAAAATTGATGATATCTATAAATATAGGTGACGAAGAGAGAGTACGCAATGGAGAGCGAATGGAAGAATTGGAACTGGATATCGGAGGGTGATCTGATGATGAACGGAGCATTCTTTGTTCAGTCAGGAAATCCGGCGGCAAGCAAGTTATTCTCAAGGCAAGATATGATCAAATGGAAACCGGGAACATACGTGACCAGACTCACCCGTTACTCCGGTGCACTTGACTGCTTCGTTGGAAAGCCTTGCTAATTAAAATAATTTTAAAATTTATTAATCATTATCTCTTAAGTCTAAGTCTTTATGATGATAATGATGACCGTGACCTCCTGGTATAAAGGCAAAGCGAGGTCGTCTTATGGAGGATACAGCCAAAACTCCTCTTTCTTTTTTAGTTGTGTGTTGTTAATCACGTTGGAGGGTTGTTGGGACGCAAAAAAACAATGAGGCGAACTTTTCAGGGGTTTGGAGATGAATCAATGTTATTTTTTGAGTTCATAATTTCAAAGAGAGACTCGATTTTTCATTCTTCAACCCCTATATATATATTTGTTTGTGTGTGTATATATATATATTTATGTATGTATATATGTATATTATAAATTGTTATTTAAATTATTAATACAATATAATGTATATATAAGGCTATCAGATTTATAATTATAATTTATACTAATATATGCAATAAAGAGTTAACTTGCACTTAAACAAGCATCTTATGTGTCACAAACTCTTCTTCTTAGAGCTGCAAAAGATTATAACCTAAAAGTTTTCTGACAAGAAGAGAAAAAAGGAAAAGAAAATGATAAGCTGAACAACTTTTGGCTTGGAAAACCCTAGTTTCTCAAAAGCATGTAACAGATTTATAGTCTGCAGGTGGATTTTTGGTTAATGTATAGAGAATTTTCTGAACGGATGAGGTTGAAAGAAAAGAGAACATGGTAAATAGTGAAAATGAAGTGGACCTTAAAGGTTCAGTGCAATACTGACACATCTTTCCAGTGCTTGAGAAGATTATGAGGCCAATCTGTGCATCACAGAGGACTGAGAGCTCGTGTGTCTTCTTCAAAAGGCCTTGTCTACGCTTTGAGAAGGTTACTTACCTTGTAGTCAGAGCCGGCCCTAGGCAGGTGGCCCCTCAGCCCCTCTCTATGCCAAGTTATTGAAGTTTTTTTGGATGCATCTCATGACTCTTTGATTCAAGAGCAGCGCAATGAAGAATTGAAGTTTTATCGAATGACCTGTGTCGACCGCTGTCAACCATGGCCATTGACTATAGCTACTATAAACTGTAACGTTACTATAACGTTAAAGTAATGACTTTAACGCTGTACTAATGACTTTAACATTAATTATTTAATGACTTTTAATGTTAACGTAACGTTATAATTATTTTTTTTAGTATAGGTAATTTGTGATCCTATGTTTATAAATAGTCTTGAAATATTTAAGTATACTTTTACCTTCTAATTTTTTTATTTTCATCAATATATGTATTTGAGGTACTCCAACTCAAAAATTAGCAGCAAAAAATTTTACGATTCTGTCTTCGGAGTTCTGAGTATAATTTAAAGGTAAAGTTTATGATTTTTTAAATATATTTTTACTCTTTGTTTTTTATTTTTAATATTAGATATTAAATTTTGCTATTTATGTTTTTCCTGTATTACAGATATAATA
>JANZXV010000003.1:11415812-11429303 GCA_027576455.1 Erythroxylum roigii
CCTTTTCCTCTTGTACACCATCTGGATCGCAGGACGTGGCCCATCATTACCCCCTCCTTCAACATTCACCTTGTCCCTAAGGTGGAAATCAGGAAAAACATCCCTTAAAAGCTGAAGTGGTTCCTATGTGGCTTCAAAAGGTGGAAGGTTCTTCCATTTAACTAACAACTCCAGCTCAGCAGGGGAGACCACGAGTCTCCAAAATTTCTTCAAGTTCCACAGTCAACTCCATATCAGAAGATAAAAATGTTGGAAGTGGCAGCGTTTGATCAGGTTTTCCCATAGCCTTCTTTAATTGAGAAATGTGAAATACTGGGTGAATTCCAGCATTGTCTGGAAGTTGCAACTTATAAGCCACCTCACCAATACGTTGAATAACTGGAAATGGTTCGAAATAACGTGGTGCTAGTTTCTCATTAGGACGTGAAGCTAAGGAACTTTGGCGATAAGGATACAGCTTGAGATAGACAGAATCCCCTACTTCAAAAGTCAAGTCGCGCCTATGTTTATTGGCAGCTTGTTTCATCCGATTTTGAGCAATCAACAACTGTTCTCTGAGCTCATCCAACATCAAATCTCGCTGTAACAACTGTGTTTCGAGAGTGGAATTTGTAGTGTCATGATGATTATACCGTACCAAAGTTGGAGGGTCTCTCCCATAAACAATCTTGAAGGGAGTCAGCTTAGTGTCCGTATGGTATGAAGTATTATAAGAGTACTCAGCCCATGGAAGCCACTTAGACCATTGGTGCGGTTGGTGGCTAGCAAAACATCGCAAGTATGTCTCAAGACAACGGTTGACCACCTCACTTTGTCCATCCGTTTGAGGATGATAAGTTGTGCTCCTCTTTAAGGCAGTGCGTTAGAGACAGAATAATTCAGCCCAAAAGTGACTAAGAAAAACTCGATCTCTGTCCGTGACAATACTGCGGGGAAACCCATGCAATTTCACAACATAGTTAATGAACGCCTCGGCAACTACTTTGGCCGTATAAGAATGTTTGAGGGGAACAAAATGTGAATACTTGCTTAACTGATCTACCACAACCAGAATAGAATCAACCCCATAAGATTTTGGAAGACCATCTATAAAGTCCATGCTAATATCCTTCCATACGGCTTAGGGAATGGGAAGTGGCTGTAACAAACCCGTCGGAGAAAGGGTCTGATATTTGTGTTGCTGGCAGACCTGACATTCTTTGACGAAACGCTTAATAGCTGCATGCATACTGTGTCAAAAAAATTCTCCTGATATGTGTTTAAATGTGCGAAGAAATCCTCCATGTCCTGCTGCTGGACTGCAATGAAATTCCTGCAGAATTTGTGGAATAAGAGATGAGGAGTGAGGAATTACCAGCTTGCCATGGTAGTGTAGCATTCCATGCACCAGAGACCACCCAGGTTTAGATAATGGATCCTTCTCCAAGGCTGTCTTGATAGCACCAAGTTCAGGATCAGCAGCAATCTCCTTATGCAAAAGGGGCCAATCAATCCAAGAAAGTACTGAAATAGCCATTAGTTCTTCATGATGGGGAATTCTAGATAATGCATTTGCTACTTTATTCTCTGGTCTCGGACGATATTGAACCTCAAAATCGTATCCCATAATCTTCGTAAGCCACCTTTGATATTTAGAAGCAATCAAACGTTGCTCCAATAGAAATTTCAGGGATTTTTGATCCGTTCGCACTACAAATTGCCGACCCAGCAAATAATGTCTCCACTTTTGAATCGCCATCATAATTGCCATCAATTCACGTTCGTAAACTGATTTAAAATGAGCTCTTCCTTACAACGCAATTGGGCGCCCTTTTTGTGACAACACAACTCCAAGGCCAATTCCCGAAGCGTCAGTTTCTACAATAAATTCTGTTGAAAAATCTGGTAAAGCGAGCACTGGCACAGTTTTCATGGACTGCTTTAGAGTGTTGACAGCTGCAGTAGCTTCCTCTGTCCACTGAAAAGAGTCTTTCTTGAGCAAGCTTGTTAGTGGAGCTGCGATTTTGCCATAGTTGCGCACAAATCGCCTGTAGTACCCTATCAAACCAAGGAACCCTCGCAACTCCTTTGGGTTAGAAGGCATGGGCCATTAATCCATGATACTAACTTTATTTGGATCCGCTACAACTCCTTGGGTGGAGATAATATGCCCCAGATATTCAACTTCTGGCTAGCAAAAACAACATTTCTTGGCATTTGCATAAAGACAATGCTCTTTCAAAACAGTTAGAACAGATCGTAAGTGCTCCATATGTTCATCAAAGGATGAACTGTAAATCAGGATATCACCAAAGAATATGAGCACGTACTGACGCAGAAACAACCGAAATATATTGTTCATCAATGCTTGGAACGTTGCCAGAGCATTCTTCAATCCGAACGACATTACTAAGAATTCGTAGTGGCCGTCATGAGTGCGAAAGGCAGTCTTGTGAACATCCTCCTCCTTGACACGGATTTGGTGGTATCCCGATTTAAGATCTAGCTTGGTAAACAACTTGGCCCCATGAAGCGCGTCTATCAACTCATCGATGTTAGGGATTGGGAATCGGTCTGGAATCGTAACACGATTCAATGCTCTATAATCCACACAAAATCTCCACCCACCATCCTTCTTACGGACCAAAAGCACAGGACTAGAGAAGGGACTAACGCTTGGCCGTATAATGCCTGCCGATAACATTTCTGTTACTAACTTTTCAATCTCCGCTTTTAGAAAATGAGGGTAGCGGTATGGCCTAACGTTGACAGGACCTGCACCTTCTTTCAACACAAGTGCATGTTCATTACCACGCACTGGAGGTAATCCCTTCGGGCTCTCAAAGACAACCTTAAATTCTTGCAGTACTTCTTTGACTCTCAGATCATCACACTCCCTAGCAGTGCTACTCTGGACTGCTATATGCATTAACTCCAACATCAGCCCCGATTTCTCTTAC
The DNA here is from genome assembly GCA_027576455.1 of Erythroxylum roigii. Lineage (NCBI taxonomy): Eukaryota > Viridiplantae > Streptophyta > Magnoliopsida > Malpighiales > Erythroxylaceae > Erythroxylum > Erythroxylum roigii. Next base: position 11,418,752 of record JANZXV010000003.1, read on the forward strand.
TGTAATTCCTTAGCCATGGTCTTCAAGGAAACCAGTGCCTTAATAAGACTTGGGTCTCCCTTAAGTTGAACAGTCTGACCCCCTACCTCAAAAGTCATAATGAGCTTTTTCCAATCATCCCTGGTTTCTCCCAGAGTGGATAACCACTTTAGCCCCAAAATTAAATCGGTACTCCCCAAGGGTAAAGGAAGAAAATCTTCCACAATAGTCAATTCTTGCAACCTAAGAACCACCCCTTTACACACCCCATACCTTCAATTGTTTCCCCGACCCAATCATAACTCCATAATAGGAAGTCTCATAAATGGGAATTTGAAGAGTTTCCACGAGACTAGTGGAGATGAAGTTGTGGATAGCCCCGCAATCGATGAGCACCACAACCTCCAAGCTAAGTACTTCGCCTCTCAATTTTAGGGTTCTAGGTTCTGACAAACTAACCACCAAATTTAAAGAGAGCTCCACACTATTCAATGCTTCCTCTATTGCCGTTACTCCTTCCTCTTCTGGTTCTTCATCTTCATCACCTTCACTAACTAGCAACACATTTAGTTCTTGCTGCGAACAGCAACGTCCAAAGTTCCATTTCTCATCACAACGGAAACATAAGCCTTGAACTCGTTTAGTTTGAGCCTCGGCAGGAGTTAATTTCCGAAATTTTGGTGGTGCAGGTAAGGCTGGTGTTTTAGAAGTTTCTGGAGTATTTTGTTTGTGAGGTGGGTTTAATGTCGTAATTGGCTGGGGTGTTTTGTTTGTTGATGGTTGTAGTTTTTGTTTGGGGTCCATGTGATGATTTTTTTATCATTTTTGTATTGGATTGAAGGGGGTTCTTTGTGGATTTTGGAGTTAGGAGCTAGACCCAAGATTTGATTCTTTCGTTCGATTCGGCCCGCTGTGTTTATGGTTTCCTTTAACGATCGTGGGTTCAAGACTAATAATTCAACCTTGATTTTCTCTTGCAACCCATTTACAAAGACAGTAGCCATCATTTCCTCTTCTAAAGCTCCCACAGACGCTGCTAAGTGCTCGAACTGAGCATAATATTCGGCCATCGTTCCTTTTTATCTCACAGCAAAAAATCGATGGAGTAAAGTACCATCATGTAGTCCTACAAAACGTTGCAATATCTGGCCCTTTAGTTCTTCCCATGAAGAAAAAGACTTGTTACGCTCCTCAAAACGTAACCATGCCTGCGCTTCACCTTCATAGCACATGCCCACTGCCTCTAACTTGTCACTCTCCGTTAACCGATTGATAGCAAAGTATCGTTCTACTAGGAAAATCCATGAATCTGCTCCTTCACCATCGAACACCGGAAGCTCTAACTTTCTTGGATATTTGTCTTTTCCCAACACTTTTTCAGCAAGATCAAGGGTTTGGTTTCGTGGGTCAATGGGATTTATGGTGTCGGCTTGGGTATTTGATTCTGGGTCAATTTGACTAGGTGTTTGGGTTTTGGAAGTGCTTGAATCTCCAAGTTGTTGTTGTTGGTTAACGTGGTTTTGTAGAAGAAGTTGTAGGCTAGTTTGAGTTTCTTGTAGCTGGGCTATAACGAGAGCAAAGTTGGCATTCATACCTTTGAAATCTTCTTCCAATTGCTCTACCCGTGTTTCCATCCGAGTTTTTGGGTGTGTTGATTCCATGTCAATGTGGTTAAAGTATCACCGAAGGATCGTGAGGCTCTGATACCAAATTTGATAGAACACTAATGTAATTAAAATGTAAAAGACAAAGTACTATTATATGGGACTGTAAAGGACAAGATTCTAAGGAAACGAGAGTATATATATTGATAAGAAGAATTGACGACACCAGAAGTTTTGTGAAGTCTGCCTTACTTCTCAATCATCAAAATATTACATCAATCTTCTCTTCCTCTCCTCTCTCGTTCCTGTGCTCTTATAAACGATGCATAACAAACTTTGCCTTTGCTGACATAACAAAATAGCAACTTAACACCAATTGGACTCTGCCTACAGCATAACAGACTCAATAATTGTAATTGCACTCCTTAGTGATCACGCACAGAGCATGCCACCTCAGCCTCTATTCCACATTTTATTCTTGCATTCAATCAGATTCCTTTTTCTCACTATTGTTAGATCCTGCCCTTGTAAAGCCTCTCAGCCTTTTCCTCTTGTACACCATCTGGATCGCAGGATGTGGCCCATCAAAATCCACTACATGATATGCGTTTACATTAGCTAAAGGAGCTGTAAGCTGGATTTCAAAACTACAGTCAATTGTGGTTACGTCAACAACGGAAGCAGAATATGTAGCAGCTACAGAAACAAGTAAAGAAGCATTGTGGTTTAAGATGTTGTTGGAAGAACTTGAGAATAAGCAAGATAATATTACTCTGTATTATGACAGTCAAAGTGCTTTGCATCTTGCCAAGAATCCAGCATTTCATTTAAAGACAAAATACATCCGAGTTCAATATTACTTTGTTCGTGAGAAAGTGGAAGAACGAACGGTGGACATGCAGAAAATTCATACAAAAACATCCGAGTTCAATATTACTTTGTTCGTGAGAAAATGGAAGAAGGAACGGTGGACATGCAGAAAATTCATACAAAGGAGAACCTGACAAATTTTATGACCAAAGCAATCAATGGTAACAATTTTATGTGGTGTCATTTCTTGTGTGGCCTGACAGAAACGTAAACAACATGAAACGGCAAGGTAGAAAGAATAATGTGAAGATCTGATTGACTCTCAATAAAATCTTCAAGTGAGAGAATTGTCAACAATGGTATGCATTCAACAATGGTAGACATGGTAGCCAACTAATGTTGAAGCCTCTAAAATCTCCAAAGTTGACAGAAGATTGATTGGCATGATAGGCACCAACCATGCCTAATAAAACAAGAAGAATGGTTGGCCAACTTGGCTAACCATACTTCATTCTCCTGCTTATAAATAAACAGGAGATGAACGAAGAGAAGATGTAGCAAGCATAGAGAAAAAAGAGAGTGAGGTGAGAAAGAAAGGAGAGAGGCAAAAATATTTTGTATATTTTTATCCTAATTTTTCTTTGTAATTCTCCAATTGTTTCAATAATAAAAGTCTTCTATATTTGCCCGTGATTTTTACCCTAATTTGAAGGTTTTTCACGTAAAATCTTTATTCATTACTATTCCCTCAGTCTTATTTTAACTGTGAGCCTGCTCTAATTTGGTCAATTTTCACAATAAAATTACGCTCTCCTCTTCGAAATACTGCAAACACCATAGACAGCAAAACAAATAACCCAAACAACTTTTTTTAGAAAAGCAGAGAAATGCTAAACGTTCTTAAGATGAACAAGCAGACTACCTCGCTTTGTCGTTTTAACTTCTCTCACAAGTCTAAAATTCCTTGGTGAATAACCGGACTCAGTGCTCGTCGCCGCTGAATCAAGTTCTCCTTCATCATTCTGCATAGCCCAACCATTCCTTTTCCTTTTTTTACTTGCATTTTTTCCACTTTCCTTCAAATTATTATTCTCATTGCCTTGCCCTATTTCCAAACACTCCCTTTTTGCCCTTTCTTCCTACCTCTACCACCACCTTTCTTCTTCTTTGAAACCCCACCCTGTTCCACGCAATCAAAATCTTCTTGCAAGTTCCCATCATTTTTTCCCCTTTTCACTCCATCACACCCAACTAGCTCCTCTTTCTCATCACTAAAGGAACTTCCTTTCTTTTGACCCTTCCTCAAAACATTCGTTTCAACAGTGTCCTTTTCTTCTTCATTCTCTTCTTGGCAATTACACTCACTATTCCCGACTTTCTCAACATTTACATCACGCTCACAATTCCCCGCTGTTACATCATGCTCACAAATTCCAGCTATCACATCACCAAGCTTCAACCCTTTATGGCCGTCCTCTTTAGCGACCACTTCGGGCGGTTTGTCAACAACTTCGAACTTCGAAGTCTTGATTCTCTGGTTTCGGACAAGTCTCCACAAGGGAGAAAGTTAAGAGCTTGACAGATATTCAGAGATAAAAGAGAGAGAAGAGTCACTTAGATTTTTATTTTTTATTTTTGAGAATTGCCGCTTAGATTTGTTGTAAACAAGAAAACAAAGAGTTTTAAAGTAGAAGTGGTTTCATTTTTATATAAAATAAATCGATCATAAGAAAAAACAAAAATAGCCTATAACAGAAGACTTGGAACTTGGAAGTACAGAGAATCAGAGAAACTCTATGCAAAGCAGTTGGCTGCTCACTGAATTGGGATTTTGGAATTAGGAACAAATCTTGAAGTTGGAGGGGTGTTTTTGGCGCCAATTCCGGATTGTTAAATTCAATTAGGGTTTGCTCTCTCGAGCCCATAAAACCACGCCCACATTAATCAAATAAAATGTTACAATCATAATTAGGCACAAATATGAGGTCCAACTAATTTTGTATAGTCTCTAATGAGAGTTAATATTTAACATGCTAATTAGTTTGTACATTTAAATATGTAGAAAGGTCTTTTCTTTTTTGCCGGTTGTGGGCAAGGAGGAATTCGAACCCGATATCATCATTCGTAGTCACGAGACACATTAATTACAAACATTGAAAAAAAGGTAATTAAATTAGAACATATAAAGAAATAATATATGAATTAGACTTTTTAGGTATGGACTATGGAGGTAATAATTCAAGTATTGAGGAATGTTTTTAGTTTAAAATGCCGAAGGTTTTTACTTTTTATTCATTAATATATATAATTATTTGAATTTAAAAATTAAAAAATTAAAAATAAATGTATATTAAAAAATTATTTAAATTAAATAAGTAATTTCATCCGTACCAAAAAACAAAGAAGATATTGGCAAGCATTGTTGGAGGGATTTTGAATGATGGTGAGTATGGGCATGGTTTTTAATGCTAATTGGCTGACATGAAATCAGGTTGATCCTCTCTTTAATTATAACCCAAAAACCTTTAACCCACTCTTTATCTTGGGATTCCAACAATATTCCGTATCCTTCTAATATTATTCTCTTAATACAAATTCAGCTCAGAAAAGTTAGTAAAAATATTCATTAAAATACAAAACATAAACCATGCATTAAAAACTAACTTATTAATTTATTTTTTACCGAGTTTAATCTGATTTAAATTTTAAAATTAAAAAAATAAGTTCAATTTGAAATCTAACCAAATTAAGCTAAATTGTTCATTTCGAGTCAAATTAGTCCCGACTAAACTAAAATTACCATAACGAAAAGGAACATTTGCAGACAACAAAAGCTTTTGAAGGTATCTATGTTGCCTTATCGTTAACTCCTATTGTAATGTCCAATAAGTGCAACCATTGAACACCAACATTGAAGGGTCTGTCAGTTTTAATGTTAAATCCATCAGATAACAGAACTATCGATTGGAAACAATTAACTAACAAAATTACCTTGAATCAGAAATTGTTGTCATAATTAATATTATTATCAGTTCTCCTAATCTAATCAAACTAGTTCCATGAATTAACATGTACTTTCTGAGTACTTTTCTAATGTTTACACAACATAAATTGCTACTTTGCAGCATCCCTAAAAGAGAACTGCTATTGGTTAAGGGGGTCACCATAAGAAAAGCAGTAAATTTGTGTATCATATTCTGAGTAAAGGTTGTCCATCCTCAGTTGAGCAATTATTTCGAATTCTGAATCCATGGAAAAACCACAACAGCTAGAGCTGTATTTTACAATTGCAGCGAGTCTAAGAGGGCAAGCCTTAGAAAGGCATCAATCAAAATTGAGGCTTCCAAACATTCTCTCAAAGCAGTCAGAGAGAAAAAAAAAGAGCTATTGAAGGAAGAACTGAATGCATGAGAAAACACTCATTTTTCTATCAAGCTGAAACTAATTTACCATACCCCTCTCTTTGAACACGTCAAACATGGCAGAACCAATCTTAGCTGGAGATTCAACCACCATCACACCAGCTTCTGTTAGAGTCTTGATTTTGTCCTGGGCTGTACCCTTCCCCCCAGATACAATAGCTGCATATAGACAATGATAATCCATATTTTGTTCCATGATTCAAAAGGAAGAAAAGGCTGTACCCTAACATTTAGCGCTTGAAACACTTAAATGCAGATCCTTTTTGCAAATGCTCAGAAAGCTACACAATTTCTGGAAGTACAGATCTAAAATAACATGCAGTTCTGGAATATGGGATATGATTCGCAACTTAAAATAAAATTATAAAGTGTGACCACAAGGTAATACCTCCGGCATGACCCATACGACGACCAGGTGGAGCCGTAAGTCCAGCAATGAATGCAACAACAGGCTTGTCAGTTCCACTTTCCTGTCCAAGTTGCAAATACCATATATAGAGGGGCTCTTTGAAAATAAAGTAACTGCATGCTAACCTTGAGAACTTTTAAACCATGGCAATTTCATTCAACACATAAAACAAAAATTCTTTTACAAAAATGTTGATATTCTACAATACAGGGCTTACATTATTAATGTAGCCGTACAATTAGAGAAATAAATTATTAAAATTGAACAGACAACTTTTTGAAACTTCATTAACTTCTTTTTATTGAGCTTAACCTGCTAAGTTCCTTCCACTAATTTTCTTATCAAATTAGTGCCCATAATTATCATTTAAATGTGAATTGTATACCTTAATTAAAGTCGCAGCGTCCTCCTCTGCAGTGCCTCCTATCTCACCAATGAGAACGATACCTACAATCCAATTCTTAACCAGATTAAAGCTCCGCCTGTCCCAGCTTTAGGCTCAAACTATCCTTTATGTACAATCAAGGACTTTCAATTAAATACCCTGAAGGGGAATAAAGCACAAAATGGAAGAAAATCAAGAAAGAAGTCAGTTTAACATTGGAGAGATTGAAGTCAATAGCATCCCTTCGATAGTTTAGGCTTTGTTTTTTTAACCATATCTACTCTTTTAATCTGCATCATTTTTTTCATTGTCACATTTGTATGTGGGTCTACCGAAAACAGCCTCTCTACTCTATAGTTTATAAGGGTAAGCTGTGTACTATCAAACATCCCCAGACCCCGTACTGGTGCGAGATTCAGACTAGGCGTGATGATGATGATGATGATGATGATGATGATGATGATGATGATGATCACTGTGGCTAAAGAATTCTTTGGTTCATGTAATAAGCATAAAGTCTACTGACAAACTACAAGAAACACAAAACAAGAAAATGCATTCTATAATCCCAAAACTATGGAAGTGCATTCAATAATTGCAAATGCACAAGCTGAAAACCCGATAAATAATCTTAATATGAACATAATGAACAATTATGCAAGGCACTGGTAGCCGTAACAGAACCTTAAATGCAGATTTGCAATATTTCACAAACGCGCCGAGGCTGCTGTAGATACTAAAGGAATTGTGATAACAATATCATTGACATAAACATAGATAAGCATTCAATGTATATATGAACATAGCACATAGCACATAGTGGAGACCCCATGCTAAACTATGGCTTTTCAACATTGATCATAAAACTTCAAAACACCCCTAGCTTACCTTCTGTCTGGGGATCTGCAAGAAACTTGCTGATGCAATCAACAAAGTTTGTACCATTGAATGGATCACCGCCAACACCTACACAAGTAGATTGCCCTAGACCAACTACAGTTGTTTGGAAAACCTAAAAAAAATTAAAATGAATATTTTAAATAATTGCAGATTTTCAACATCAACTTAAGGACAGTTAATAAAGCTTAAATGTACAAAAAGTTTTGCAGGAAGCTTAGGTCAAACAGTAGCTAGCTGAATCTCTCTAATTCAGGGAAAAATTAGGGGGAGGAAGGGGCTTGGTTAGCCAGTCAAAGGGACAAATATGCTACTAAATTATAAACTTTTACTTCAGAGCTCTCAAGCAGACTAAAAATATGCCTACATATAAGAGAATATAGCTAGCAATCCATAACTTTTTTTTTTTGCAGAAAATTCAAAGAAACTTAGTAATGCAATGATATGGAAAACAGAAGTACATACAAGATTGCACGTCAAAAACCAATTTATTAGCATCAGCATGCCTAAAACTTCATTAATAATTGCAAACTAGTATATTGACATAAAATGAGATTGATAGCCAAAGAAGAGAGTAATGCAAAAACTCATGCAGGGATAAAGTAACTCTTTAGATGTAAAAAGGTACATAAGAAAAGTTTTCATTGACAAAGGTAACTCAAAATTGGAAGTAACATAGGCAACATAATGAAATTTATGAACTCACGGCCTCATAAGTCAACGTGCCAGAACGAGAAACAATTCCCACACGACCTGGTTTGTGTATATACCCAGGCATAATTCCAATCTTGCATTCCCCTGGTTTGATAATACCAGGACAATTAGGACCAATAAGTCGGGTTTTTGATTGTTGGTTGAGAGCAGCTTTCACACGAACCTGAAACATCCATTTATTGAACTTTCAATGGGATTCTTTATGTATCAAAAGAACAACTCTAGCTAGAGCAATTGTGTAGAGCCAACACATTTCCAAATGCACAAAATATGCAAACTTGACAAGCAAACTATAGATCATGGCAAAAACAACCATTACAATTGAAACCTGGAATTGAAATGCACCATTTTTTCCAACACTGGATAAGAAAAAGTTTACATATGTGAGCAGTTTACATCGTCCAGTATAAATCACAAGACTTTCCTTTCCCTCACTGACTTCAAATTAGAAAAGCCAATGGCATATAACTGAAATATGCAATGATTCCTCTGCAAATAAAAACAGAAAAACAAGAAAACAAGAAAAGAGAAATTAAAAGCTTTAATAGATTCAAAAAGTGTAAATAAATTGGCAAAAGAAAAAAGGGAAACCCACCCCCCAAAAGAACATGATGAACTACTTATGTTTCTTTCTAGGTGACTAGTGAATTAATAATATCATTACCATGTCATGCTGAGGAATTCCTTCTGTAATGCACACCACCAGATCCAATTCAGCTTCAACTGCCTCCATAATGGCTCTAGCAGCAAAAGGAGGAGGAACATAGATCACTGATGCATTAACTTTTGTTTCAGCTTTGGCTTCTGCCACTGTATTGAAAACAGGAAGTCCAAGGTGCTCTGTGCCACCCTTCTTAGGCGTCACTCCACCAACCTATAAGATGAAACAGAAATTTTAGAGCTGAAACATCGTTAAGAAAGAGTGTGAAGAAAAATGGATAGAGAAGAAGAGTATAGCTGCAGGTTGGAAGAAGAGGGCAACAAAACAATTTGTAAGTAGTCTTCAACCCAATACAAACAACACAAATCAGCAAACACGTCTTTATTTGCACTTCTGCGAAACTGGAAGGTAAAATATCCCCTCTTTCACTATAGTGGCATCATTTTCTGATGGTTACAAATGGAAAAACTACCAAAAGAGTTATCAACTGAGATCATAGAGCACTGTTGAAAATCTACCCTTCGATTTCCTCCAAAGTCACAATCAACTAGTAAATTCAGCAGCTAGACTGCTCAAACCAGAATTCAATATGTTTTTATTTATGAGATCACTATACAATTACTCAGAACAGGAATATTACAGAGACCATGAAAGAAGCAGCAAAATTCAAAGCTGAACACAAGATTACAAGTAAGCATAAAAGATACCATCTTGGTGCCATATTCAATGGCTTGTTCGGTGTGGAATGTGCCGTTCTTTCCAGTAATACCTTGGCAAATGACACGCGTGTTCTTGTCAACGAAAACGGCCGGCGGTGGCGGAGTTCCGGCGAACGACCGGGATTTTAAAAGAGAAGAAGAAGACGAAGAGGGAGTGGGTGGTGATATTTGGGGTTGGTGAGAGCGAATCTTGGAAGATATAGAAGCTGCAAGTCTACTGGCTTGTCTCGCCATTTTTCGGTATCTCTCTCACACTCCCACAAAAGATCTGAAAGACCACAACGAGTATAATTAGGAACATGAAAGGCAAAGCTTGGAGAGTATAAATACTCCCCTACATCAAGAATGAGCCAAACGACGACGCTAAGAGACAATTAAAAGCAAATGAAATTGGACGACAGCGTAGCAAGAATAAACGACTAGGCTTTGGACGAAAAAATGACACATGAAACGACACCGCTGCACTTGATCGATCCATTGCCATTTTGTAAAAAGGGTTATTCCCCAATCTGCAAATCGAGGTTTCACGGGGTGCTTAGTTGCTTAGTTGATAAGTTTGAGAATCAATCAATAAGTATGGAATGAATGTAGGTAGTTGGTTTTGTATTACGATGATAGGAGATATCTGAGTTTCGAAAAATCATCGATACTCTCCATCAATTAGAAGAATGAGTTTTATTTATGGTATGGAGCAATTGTTACCGGCATGACAGTCTTTATCACGCCAATGACTAGAGGTGTCACAGGCGTGACATGACATAATTTTTCTTGTTTAATTAAATATAATTAATTAAATACAATATAATTAATTAAAATATACTTAATTACAATATAATTAATTAATATTTAAAAACTATTTTAATTATTAATTAATTAAATACATTTAATTAATTAAAATATAATTCATTTATTATTCAAATATTGTAATTAATTAATTAATTTTATTATAATT
>JANZXV010000003.1:11460163-11482650 GCA_027576455.1 Erythroxylum roigii
GATTGAATAATGAGCCACTAAATTGCCACTAAGTTTTCTCTTGTTTTCGAAATCAAGAAAGCAAAATGTTTTCAAACCTTTATTACGAATGATTGAATAATCTGAAAATGTTGCTACAATTATTGCATTGCTATTGTCAAATGATTGAGAATTTGTTATGTGATTTTGATTGAAATTGTGAGTATGATTATTCCATTAATATGTCATGGCATTTTGTATGAATGAAAGATAGACGAGCTCGAAAGCATGAGCATTCGATAAATTGATTTGAGCGTGATTATGTGGTTTGATTGTGTTTGGGCGAGAGAGGAACGTATCGTTAGTCACGTGCACGTCGACGTCTAGCCTTCTCTCGGCTGCCCGTTTGTGGCCCATGAGATCCAAAAATGGACTCGTATCGTTTACGGTTTAAACTTCGGTTTAAATCCGTTTTGTTCCACGGAACTCTCAAAGCCAATTGTTTGTGCATTGCATTTTATGAATTGTCAGGTTGTTGCATAAATTAAGTGTGTTGTACTGATGGTTAAATAGATATGCTATGTAATGAGATGATGTGTTTGATTTTGAGCTTGAATTGAGAATTTGACCGAAAGCGAAGCAATTATGAACTGTTCAACAGTTTTACTTATCGAATTTGAAAATATGTGGTATAGATTTGAATTTGAACTTTACAACGGTTTTTGCTTATTTTCGTTTATAAACTTGTTACCCACTGAGCATAAGCTCACCCCCTTCATTCTCATCCACAGGTGATGAGAAGAAGATCGAGTGAAAGAAAGTAGAGGCTTTGTTTGTTTATGCATATGTCAATATTTTTGAGGGTTTTGTGTCTTTTTTATTTGGATTCTGATTCTTAGACTGATGTTGTATTGTGGCTTGAAAATGCCATTAAATTTTGTAATGCATATATTTTGGAATGTGAATACTGTGTTATGGATTTTGTGTATGGATATGAATGTGACTGGATTGTGATGATGATTGGCTGTGTTTGTTTATGCTGGGATTTCAGACAAGAGGTTCGATGAATTGCATGGATGGATTGGATATATTGAAGTGTTTTGTTTATGGTTTGAATGGGTGCTAGACATAGACATATCTTGATGGCAAAAGAAAAATAAGTTTTTGAGTAAATTGATGATTATGATTCGCTTACGAGGAAAAGGAAAATGAATTGATGATTATGATCAGAATTTGAGAAAAAAAATGAATGAATTGAAGTTATGGAATACATGATTTCAAAATGGGAAATTGAAACGACTTTGAATGATGTGTAAAAAGAATACAAATGATTGAAAAAAAAAAGAATAAATTGAAGCGATGATAGTTAAGGTATGATCGTATGAGATGGTTAGTTGATCGATAGGTTGGGTCTCAGAAACGGGCCCCAACATGATACTTCTCCAAGGTGTCCATACCCAAAATCACATCTAATCCTCCCATCTTTAATGGCATTAGATTCACCACTAATTGTTCTCCTCCAATTTGTATCTCATAGTCTCTATAAATTTGACTAATGACGATATACTGGTAGATTGTTGTACTCACCATCAAAGGAGTATCCAACAAGCTCAAATTCCTATCGTACATAGTTATACTCGATGAAACAAAAGAGTGGGTAGAGCCCGGATCAATTAAAACAACAACATCAGCATCAAATAGTTCAACTGTACCAGTCACAACTTCTGGAGCGGTCTCTACGTCCTCCCGAGTCATTGCAAACACTATAGCTGGTGCTTGCCCCCTTGGTCTTCCTGGAGGATTCACCCTCCTAGCTGCATCAGAGCTACCCACTTTATTTACAGTCTAATGCCCCACTATCTCAATTCTCTTTGAAGCTTGCATCTGCGTTCCCTCTCTTCTTGCATACCTCGGACACTCTCTGGCCATGTGTCCTTTCTCTCCACAATTGAAGCATGGTCTCGCCAATTGGTAACATTCTCCTCTATGAAACCTTCCGCAGTGTTCACATTTGGAAATGGGTGACTTATCCCCATCTCCCTTTCTACTGCCTCCCGCCGTTGAGGCTTGATGAGAAACAATAGAAGTCCTCATAGGTCTAGGCCTGCTTGCACCACTGCTCCTCTCCTCAGACTGCAAAGGGTAAGTCCTAACACTCCTCTCATGCATAGAAGTACCACCTCCCCTCTTGAACTGTTCTCTCCCCTTCTCTTTTTGTTCACGGCGCTCTTTATGTTCTCAATGTTCTCTACCCTCAGTGCTGCTTCAACTAGCTGTTGAAAATCACAAAAGTTCTGTACCGCCACTTTCTCTCTGATGGCTAGATGCAACCCCGATTCAAACCTACGACACTTAGTTGTCTCACTCATCATCATCTATGCTGTATACCGGGATAGCTGTGTAAACTGGCGATCATACTCACTCACTGTCATTTCCCTCTAGGTGAGACTCAAAAACTCTCTCTGTTTCTACCTAATGTATACCTCAGACAAGTACTTCTTCTTATAAGCAGCTAAGAAGTCCTTCCAAGCCAGCACTGGCAGTCTCATCTAGCTCCCTGACACACTCTCCCACCAATGCAAAGCATCTCCTTAAAATAAGCTAGCAGCATACACAACTTTCTCATCATCCTCACAATCCATTTGATCCAGTATCCTCTCGGTCTTCCTTATTCAAGTCTCGGCTTCTTCTGGATCCGTAGTCCCATAGAAATCTACTGCCCTATACTTCCTAGGCTTATCAATTTGTTTCCCCTTCTTAGTTGGGACGGAGCAGAAGATTGCTGCATCTAGCCTATGGCTTGAGCAAATGCCTGAAACATCTTCGGATCCAATGGAGCAGACACCTGCTCCTGCGAAAGAGGAGACTCCCGCGTCAGCGATCGATCAGGCTCACTATTAGGCCCTATAGAAGCCTCAGCATTCCCTGGGGCTACAGACTCATCAATACGCTCCTCCCTTGGTGGAGAGTCAGGTGCAATCGATCCTTGCAATACTCCTCGTGTCCTTCTACAAGGTGGCATCTTACTCCTTTAACATAAACACAATCTATTAGCTTACATTTCACTTTAGTCTTAATCCCTATATGTATGCATGACATGCATGTCACTTAATGCAATTCAATCAATTCACAGTGCAACAAGCAATCGCATAACATAACAGTTCCTCCTACGATGCATATTAAGCTTAGGAAAAACCTAAGCTCTGATACCAAATAATGCTAGACCCCGCTTCCGGAGCCCAGCATTCGGAGACATTTAACTGAAAAAATACTTGTCCATAACCCTATTGAACTTGTTTAGGGACAATGGGAAAAGCTTTCTCTGTAGACGTCGGATTAAACAATTCCTTGGACTGTTCAAAAAATAGATTTCGAGATCTACAACTTACATGAAGATCTTGAAGACAGATTCTATTATTTGGAGGATCAAAAATTTTCTAGATGATACAAGATGAACAGTGCACGGAAGAAGCGGAAGGTCAACTATAGAGGAAGAAGAAAACAAATGAATGCCAAAAGCAGACCAATTCCAAAAAGCAGACGAATGGGAAAAGCAGACGAACGGCAAAAAGCAGACAAATGCCAAAAAGTCGAAAAATGCTAAAAAACAGATGACTGCCAAAAAGCAGACGAATGCCAAAAAGTTGACGAATGCCAAAAAATTGACGAATGGGAAAAGAAGACGAATGCCAAAAAGTAGACGACTACCAAAAAGCAGACAAATGGGAAAAACAGACGAATGCTAAAAAGCAGACAAATGCCAAAAAGCTGACGAATGGAGTCAACTTAAGACGAAGCAAAGTCAACTTAAGATGATGTAACTCTTAAGACGAAGCAGAGTCAACTTAAGACGATGTAACTCTTAAGACGAAGCAAAGTCAACTTAAAACGATGCAACCTTAAGACAAAGCAAAGTCAACTTAAGACAAAGCAAAGTCAACTTAAGACGATGCAACTCTTAAGACAATGCAGAGTCAACTTAAGACGAAGCAAAGTCAACTTAAGACAATGCAACTCTTAAGACAATATGACGTCATCACACACGATATGACGTGATCACAGACGATACATCTCTATAGACGATACATCCTTATAGACGATATGATGTCATCATAGATGATACGTCCTTACAGATGATACATCCTTACAGACGATATGACATCATCACAGACGATGTGACATCATCACAGATGATACGTCCTTATAGACGATACCACTTTATATTCCTAAGCATCTCCCCTTCTATGGACCATAACTTTGAACTCTGATGTCCAAAAATTTCCTACTATAAATCGTTGAAAAATTAGAAGAAAAACCTACAACTTTCCAGAAGACAACTTTAACTAATTTCACCTCTATTAGTCCAGTTTTTCCCTGAAAGTCGGCACACAATCTCTACACCTAAGAAAGACTTGGATTTTTGAAATGTGCAACTACCAAAGAAACATGCACATACACCTGGGGGGACTTTTCAGTGCTAAACTCATTTACCAAAACAACAAAAGCCCATACATAACTTTAATTACATTATAACATTATAACAAAAGCTTAACACAAATTACAACATATAGAGGATGCTCAATGTTTAACTTGCTTATGAGGCTATCTAAAATTTATCAAACTAACTTAGTTACAAAAGTTTTTAATATCTTGGAGTTTCCGATGCCTTGCAAGGATTGTTAACCTTCTCGATCTGCACTTAAGGAGGGAATAGTGGGGTGAGCTACACAGCTCAGTGGCTAATACATTTATAACCATTGGCAACAGACCACATATTCAAGCATATGTACATGTACATCTAGCAATTCGAGCATTATCAACATATTCTAGCAATTTAAGCATTTGTTCAATTTAACTTAAACTTATAACATACAATATAGACTTCAGCCATTAAATATAACACTCAATTATGCACATACTCAACAAATTAAAGATGCAATGCATAAATAAATGGCTCGAGAGTTTCGTGGAATAAAACAGAGAAACCAAAGTTTACTCCGTGAACAAAACAAGTCCGAATTCTCAGGATCTCGTGGCCTCAAACGAGCAGCCAGGAGAAGGCTATGGGGTCAACGTGCACATGACTAACGAAACGGCTTCCTATCTTGTCCAAACAAAGCACATATTCATTTCATGCTCAAATAAGTTTATCCAATACTTTCATACTTTTCATGCTCTTTCCTTTCTTTTCACTTAATTCAAAATGTTATAACCTCTTTCAAGGTATAGCATAATTACAAAGCATCATGCAATTCCAATCAGTCATAATAATTCAAGCAAGTCCATTTCAAGAATCAACATACACATACATAGGCAAGAATTTTCCCAATCACACAATAACTATAAATACATTACCTACCTAATTAGCTTGCGAAAATCCAAGTCAAGCTTGCCTTTCCCTTTGCACTTGAGTAGGATTCCCTTGGTTTCCTAAAACAACCAACGTTTCATTTAAACAACATTCCAATAAGTCATAAACTTCAAAACAAAGAAATCACAAAATGGCAGCACACACAAATCAAGCTCAAATCTAACATACCTATAGTATATCTAGGTTAGATAACCTAAGATCTAGTTTAGAAACCCTAAAATCACTTGGGTTCTCCTAACTCATCTTCTTCCAACACAAACCTTTCATTCTCTACACAAATTCCTTTCTCTCCCTAACTCCTTCATCCTCAATACAACCCATTTCTTTAATAAAGCAAGAAAAAGAGATGGTTAACCTACCTTAACAAAATTGACTTCTCTTCTTGTCTTCTTTCACCGAAAACTTCTCTCCTATCTTATTTTCGTTTTTCACTCTTTTCCTCCTTCAATTCACGTTTTTCTCTTCTTACCAGGCAAGGCAATATATTCTTTTTCCATTTCTACCCTTAATGAGTCCAAAAAGTCCATTTTACCCTTCCCTATAAGCTTATATTCTTTTATGCTTAAGTGATCTCCCAAAAATTTCCTTGAATATCCTTATTACAATAACACTTTAATTTCCACTTACCCATTCAATAAGTCCCACTAACTTTGACATAATTATAGCTCCAAAAATTAAATCTATCAAAGCTCCAAAATTATTTTTAAATCATGCTTAACCTAAAGAAAAATTTTCAGGGTCCAACACAGATGGTGTCCTATTTATTGCTATAGCTATTGATTCCCCTACTACGGTTGCTCACACATCAGATGCTCAAGCTAAATGCAGGTCTAAGTCTACTATCTCTCCTGATAGAATGTTCCTTTGTACCAACCAGTGGGCCGAGGGATCTTCCCCATTCTCCTTGCACTGTCATAGCTCCTCCATCATCTGAACTGCATGATAGCTCTCAAGCCAATATAAACTGCTTCGAAACTTCAACTGGCATGTCTTGTAGTTCTAACCTCCCTGATCTAGAAGTGGCCACTTCCCGGCCACAGGCACAGTTAGTTAGCCATAATACCTAAGGTTGTTCCTCTTCATTAGCTTTGAATTATACCAGTCCTTCTAGAAGGAGATCAGCTAGCAAGAAGCATAGCCTTCAGGGGGATCCCTCTCATTGATGATACTTATATGGAATGTCTGAGGGTTTAATGACCCTCATAAACAGGCTGTGATCAAAGACATAGTTTCGGATACTAAGCCTTGTATTGTAGGTCTCTTAGAAACAAAAATCAAAGTCTCTAACCTCTCAGCAGTAGCTAAGCTTTTGGGTCCCTTCTTACCACCTTATCTTCTTACCAACTTATCTTCTCACTACAAGGGTTGCATCTTTTACTATTATTACTCGACACACGTTTCTGTCCATATGCTTGAAGAAAATTTTCAATATTTGCATCTCTCTTGTGTAGTCCATAACACCAATTTTCGATTTGTTGTCTTTATCATTTATGCATCCAATTTTCAATTTTAGCGAGACTTGCCCTAGTCTTCACTCCAACTACTGGAAAGCAACATCTTTGAGCCATGGTTAGCGGCCAAAGATTTCAACTGTATTACAAATTCTTTTAAATCTGAGGGTGACTGGGCCTTACATTTGCTATCTTGTAGAGAGCTGGATGGTTTTCTCCAACGTGTCCAACTGATTGATCTTCACTTTATTGGTTGACTGTTCACCTGGTCCAACAACCAGACAGACTCCTATTTACTCCGAAGGAAATTAGACAGTGCTATGGTTAATTCCTTGTGGTTGAATGCTTTCCCCAGATCCTATGCTTACTTTGGAGATAACCTATTGTCTGAACATTCTAGCATCATGATCCACAACCTATTCCACTCTGCTTTCAAAGGTTCACCCTTTCGATTTTTTAATGGCCTTACTAAGTAAGAAGGCTTTCTAGATCTTATTAGAAGCTATTGGTGCATCCATGATGAAGGTTGCAAATCTTTTTAGCTTATGCAGAAGCTATATCGGGTTAAAGCTTCTCTCAAAACCTTCTCAACTCTCCATCTTAAACAAATTCAAGAATGCAAAATTCGCCTATAACTTGTATAAGTTGATTGTTATCTATACCCGTATAACTCTCAACTGCGAACTCAGGAACTCCAGCGACTTAACGAGTTCCAACAAGTCCTCTCTTTGCACTAGTCTATCCAACATTAAAAAGCCAGAGTAGCCTGGTTGAAGGATAGGGATCAGAACACAAATTTTTTTTCATGCATCCGTACTTGCACGACGAAATGTGAACTGCATTGTCCAACTATCTGATGACCATGACATCTCCTATACTAATCAAACAGCCTTCATGAATGTCTCTCATAACTACTTCATTACTGGGCAGCCTTACCAGGTTGACCATCTTTCGAATATGTGGAGTTTTTTCAATAGTTCTCTTAGCCAGCAATAGAAGGACTTCCTACTTACCCCATTTCTGCATATGAGAAAAAAGAAGTCCTCTTTTCCATACATCCAGCGAAATCCTTGGGTCCAAATGGCTTTACGACACATTTTTTCTAACAAACCTGGCATATAACAGGTGACCTTTTTTACCCAAGCTATTTTGGAAACCTTAACTACATGCAAGATGTTGCGCGAGATTAATCACACCTACATCTGCTTTGTGCCAAAAAAATCAAATCCTAGCTTTCTTTCGGACTATCATCCCATTTCATGTTGCAACACTATTTATAAAGTCCTCGCTAAGCTTTTGGCTCAAAGATTGAAACAAATCTTATTTGACATTATTATCCCAACTCAAAGCACCTTTATCAAGGGTCGATCTATTAGTGACAATATTCTACTCATGCAGGAACTCCTTAAGGATTATCAGACTAGGAAGAAACTTAATAGTTGCATTTGGAAAATAGATTTTTATAAAGCCTTCGTGTTAACATATTGGATTAAAGCTGCTAGATTGGTTTAATAGTATATTAATATGTCAGTTTGTTTTTTTTTAAGAGTTTATCTATTTGTCAGTAGTTATTTTGTAAGCAGTTATATATGTCAGTTAACTGCGGTTATGTTTTATTATTATTGTTGGATATTTTGTACGTATGATGTTTGAGATTTCAATGTAAGAATTGATTTGCACTCTTTCTGCGGTGTTACAAAAATTAAACAACAATGGTATCAGAGCTTTATAGATCTTAAAGGGATCTACGAAGGTATTATCAGAGGCTTGTCTACATTCAACAGAAAAGAAAAATGCTGGCAAGTGGTAGTAATTTTTCACCAATCATACCACCTGTGTTTGATAGTGAGAATTATCAAACGTGGGCTGCAAAAATGAAGCCTACATGGAAGGTTATGATATGTTTGAAGCAGTAGAGCCAAATTATGCAGTGGATCCTCTTCATGAAAATCCAACCTTGAATCAATTGAAGTTTTAGAAAGAGAAGATCACGAGAAAGGCGAAGGTGAAGGCAAAGTCATGTCTTTATGCAGCGGTCTCTCCTACAATTTTCACCAGAATCATAAGGCTTGGTTCTGCCTTTGAAATTTGGAATTTTTTAAAGGAAGCATATGAAGGAGATGAGAGAGTCCGAGGCATGAAAGTGTTAAATTTGATGAGGGAATTTGAAAGGTAGCAGATGAACGACAATGAGTCTATGAAGGAGTATTCAGATAGACTCATTGATTTGGTGAACAAGATTCGAATTCTTGGGTCAGAGATGAGGGATGAGAGACTGGTACAAAAGTTGCTAGTTTCACTACCAGAAAAATTTGAAGCCACCATTGCATCTCTTAATAATGCAAAGGATCTTTCAGAGATTAAGTTGGCAGAATTGTTGAGTGCATTGCAGGCATAGAAGCAAAGAAAGCTGATGAGAAGAGATGAGCCTGCTGAAAGTGCTCTTCAAGCCAAATCAAAAGTGCACACAGAAGGACAAAAGAAGAAGCAATTTAATTAAGGCAAACAACAAAAATCAATGAGTGAATCATTAGGAGGAAAAGAAGGAAATTATGATGCATCCACTCATAACAGGAGAGGAAAATAAGGTTCTTAGGAACCATGTCAACATTGTGGTAGGGATAATCATCCTCACTACAAGTGTTGGAGGAAACCTGATATGAAGTGTAGGTTTTGTCACAAAATGGGCATGCAGAGATCATCTGTAGAGAGAAGAAGCCACAACAACAAC
The DNA here is from genome assembly GCA_027576455.1 of Erythroxylum roigii. Lineage (NCBI taxonomy): Eukaryota > Viridiplantae > Streptophyta > Magnoliopsida > Malpighiales > Erythroxylaceae > Erythroxylum > Erythroxylum roigii. The sequence continues at coordinate 11,469,675 of JANZXV010000003.1, forward strand.
AAACAAATACACCACAAGCAACACATACTAAGGTAGAGCAATTATTTGTTATTTCCTTTTTTAACTCAGAAGTTGAAAGTGGTAGTTAGCTAGTCGGTAGTGGTTGCACACATCATATGACTACTAATTTGAGTTTGTTTTATGACTTGGATGAAAGTTTCTTATCTAGAGTGAAAATTAGAAATGGAGAATACATTACTGTGAAAGGGAGAGGTAATGTGATCATTAAGGGTCCTAATGTATCTAAGTTGATTTCGGACGTGTTGTATGTGCCTGATGTAGACCAAAATTTGCTTAGTGTTGGTCAGTTGGTGCAAAGAGGATATAAGGTGATTTTTGAAAATGAAGAATATTTGATTGCTGATTCTACTAGTGAAGTGCTATTTAATATACCTATGAAATCTAAATGTTTCACATTTGATCCAAAAGAAGGAATTGAGAGGGCTTTAAAAGTGCAGTATGATGAATTTGGAGTTTGGCATAAGAGGTTGGGGCACTGTCACAGTAGAGGGCTTAAATGCATGCAGAAATTTGAGTTAGTTTCTAGACTGCCATTGATGCAGTAGCAAAACTCAAATTGCAGAACTTGTTTTTTGGGTAAGCAAACTAGACTCCCATTTACAGGTTCTTCATGGAGAGCATCTGAACAACTTCAACTTGTGTACACTGATGTCTATAGTCCTATGTCATAACATTCATTGAATGGGAGCAGATATTTTATTTTATTTATTGACGATTACAACAGGATGTGTTGGGTGTATTTTTTTAAAGCAAAATCTGAAGTTGTAGAAGTGTTTTCAAATTTTAAAAGGATGGTTGAGACTGAATGTGGAAAAAAATTGAGAACAATAAGATCAGATAATGGAACAGAGTATACCTCTAGAAGTTTCAAATCTATATGTGAAGAATCAGGTGCCTAACATCAATTCACTGTTCCATATTCTCCTCAACAGAATGGAGTGAATGAAAGGAAGAACAGAAGTGTAATGGAGATGGCTAGATGTCTGTTGCAAGAAAAAAAATATGCCAAAAAAGTTTTGGCCAGAGGTAGTGAATACGACAGTGTTCTATCAAACAGATTATCTACCAAAGTAATGGATAAGAAAACTCCATATGAAGCATGGTATGGTTTTAAACCATCAGTGAAGGGCTTGAGAGTTTTTTGTTGTGTGTGTTATACACATGTACCACAAGTGAAGTGATATAAGTTGGATCAAAAGGCTAAACTTGGTGTGTTTATTTGTTATAGTCTGCACTCTAAGGGATACAGGGTGTATCAACCACATTCGGCCCAAAAGTTCTGGAGGTTTTTCTTTAAAAAGTTCTAGATTGTTGAATGTTGCTTTGTTGGGTAAGATGGGATAGAAGTTATTTTTGAATGATTTTGCTTTGTGGGTGGAGGTGTTACGTCGAAAATATTGTAATGGTAGGTCTTTTCCCCTTTTAGCTAAGGGTTCGACTTCCAGTTTATGGAAGGGGTTAATTAAAAGTTTTAATTTGTTGTTTCCTCTTTCGATTTGGAAAGTTGGGGATGGTTCTCAAATTAGTCTTTGGTTTGATAATTGATGCTCAGGGGGTCCTTTAGTGGATCATATGGTTGATTTGACAGTAGGGGAAGAACATTTTCGGGTAGTACATATAATTAATGATGGTTCCTAGGATTTTTCGGGCTTACGTTCTGAAATTTCGGCTCATCTAAGGGAGGTTATTCAGGCAATTCCTTTTCCTTTATTTACTTAGGTGCAGGATACTATCTCTTGGAGTTTTTCTTTCAATGGTGCATATTCGGTTTGAGCAGCTTATAAAGCACTACTTTCGGAAGAGGTGTCTAATGTTTCAGTTTCGTCTATTTTTTCTTGGTTATGGAAGGTGGCCGGCCCACTGAAATTGAAAATTTTCTTGTGGTTACTTAGGCACTCATGTCTTCCGACGAATTCTTTGCGGTTCTCACGGGAACTATTTCTAATTTGTGTGGAGTGTGCTCTTTATATGCTAAGTCTCCTTTGCATTTGTTGTGCGATTATAATCGTGCAATTGCTTGGTGGCAGCAATAAGATGTTCCTGATGATTTTTTTATTGCGGCGAATTTGGTTGATTAGCTAGCTATGAATCTGCGTGCTCGTGCAGTGGGTCCTTTTGGTTTTAACCGGGCACATTGGTTTCTGGCAAGTATTTGGTGGTTGTGGAAGGCTAAGAATTTATGGGTCTTTCAACAGGAGTTCTTTCCTTAGTACATTTGAATGGTTGTGTCTTTAAAGTTGTACTGAATGTGTCCTTGATTTCTGCTCCACATCCGAAACTTCAATGTGTCCTTGAATGCGGTTTGCATGGGATCAAGATTTTCGCAGGTCGTGGTAGAATCTGATAGCATGGTGGTGGTAAGGATGGTGACTTGTGGTGTTATATCTTCACATCCCCTATCTGTTTTAATTCTGGATATTCAAGCTTTACTTGCTAGGACTTGGATTTGTTCTATTAGGCATGTGTTCCGTGAAGGTAATTTTGCAGTAGATTGTCTGACTAAATTGGGTCATGAAATTTCTTCCACTTTTCAGGTTTGGGACGATACTCCTGACGTCTTCTCTTTGTTTGTATGAACTGATGCCTATGGTATATCTTTTATGAGAAAGTTTTAATTTTATCTTATTTGTAACCGAAAAAAGAAGTCTTTGGATTAATTTCAAATTATATTATTTAAATATTAAGTCACCGTATTTGGAGTCTCGTCCTCTATGAATTTTTTATTTTTCTTCAGTAAATTCTCTACATGTTTTTCTATATTTATGTGCCTATCAGCCATGCATTGCAAGGTTCGCATTTCACATTCTTTAAGACAAAAAAAAATCAATTTAGTCCACTACAACATTTAAAGCTTCTTTTTCGTTTCTGTTTCGGCACAATTTCAGAGTTAATGTTTGATATACGTTCCTTTCCTGTTTCTTTCCCAGGTCCACCTTGCAGATTTCGTTTTGATCAATTAAGTTTTTTTACAGAACAGACACTGGGGCTCAAAATAAGCCATCGAGAGATACGGCAAAGTTCAATTATTTATGGACAGAGGCTGTTTCAGAATACATGACCAAAGAGTGATCCAACACGTTAATGGAACTCTCTAGTACTACTGTTCGGAAATCTGCACATCTTTCAGATAACTCATAAACCGGCTATTTTCATAAAAAACAGAAATACCGACTACAAATTTTGAAATAGCTCTACCACAATCAAATCTAATTCATAGTTTCCGTAATGGACTTCCTTGGTGTGGTTGAGACCATGATTATTTTGCACATTAGTATACAACTGAGCCCGTTCCAAGCATACTGCTAGCCATCTTGCTTAGAATGCCGCTGTCAACTCTTGGCTGAATTAATCCTGCAAATGCTATCTTATGTAAGACTTAACAGTACATTAAAAAAAAAACTCATTAGAAATCTCACAGGCACTGTACAACAAACCGTTCAAAGTTTAAGATGGAAGCAAATGATTATCATCAGGACAGATGAAATTATCACCTGATGATCACCACCTAAATACTTATCAGACGCTGTGCGCTGATCAAAGACTTCGTAGAAGCATTTTCAACACGGATACTAACAGAAACTTCGCAAAACATAAACAAAAATGACAAATTTCCAGATGAAGTCAAAAGCTTAACCTTATCATGATATCAGAAATGAACAATCAGCCCATTTCATGAGGTTCGAAGACTTTGTTTCATCACTAGATTATGAAAACCCAGGAGTTTAACCGTGTAGGATCCACAGAAATTCAAAATGAAAGGAAGAATACTACTTTGAATGAGAAAGAAAGGTAAATTCAGGGCTACTGAAACGACAGACAGGATTGGCTCCCCCAAAAAGTTGTTATGCACATTCACTCATCCATGTCCAATTTACCAGAAAATTTTTTCAGTGATGAAGAAAATGATTTAGAATTTAAACCTAAGTAGGTTATTTGACATGTCATTCTGCAACATTTGAGGTTGGTCTTCCAGATTACTGGTTGCATGTGGAAGAACACCAGTCACTGGCTCGCTGACACTTCGAGGTAGATTATCTGTAAAAAGCTCCTTAAGACCCTGAAAGGATATGAGTCATATAAACAAGGGGGCTGCAGAATCATCACATGGAAATCCTATACAAATAGTTGATTTGCAATTAAGCTGCCAAGTAATCACTCTGTAATTTCAAAGTGTGTAGGTGCAACTGTATGTATGTACGTGGAACCCATGTAAATAGGAGAGGGGTTGAGGTAGAGAGAGTAAGATGAAAGGAGCCCACATTGATGTCTTTATACTTAAAAAGGCACATACCGGCAAGGTTCGAACTTCAGAGTATGTGAGTGAACTATGAGTTATCCCAGAATTTTTAAGCCCCTCCTGCAAGGAGATATTGAACCAACAGTTAGAACTACTACCTGGAAGAGTTGCCAAGTACATCCTAGACTTCATTAATGTGAAGAAACAAAAGACTTCGAGTATCATGCACATAATGGAAAAGATTGGAAATGTGTTGAAAGAAGATATGTCATTCTTCCCAACTACAAAATCAAAATATTGCCGCACACACTTGAACAGGATGGCACAACTGCATGAATAGAGGAAATGAAAAAATAACCCTCCTTAGATTTGAATTATCTTGTATGCACTCTTACATCTTGAAAGTGCATGAACAATACACCAATTTACTTCTTAAGTGACAATTGCTTACTTCCAGGAAGATCCAATCCTGCATGCACAGAAGAAAGGAAACAATTCCAATCCTTCTTTGCACAAGTAAACATAGGTCACTTCTATTTCTTATCACAAAATGAACTCTTACCTCACTAATATTGAATCCTAAATTTTGACTAATAATCTCATGGAAAATATTCTGAATGTCTAAGACAGCAAACAGTTTGATTAATGAAACATTTTCAAACCTGTAGAGACTCCAGTTCTTTACTCCTCCGAATATTTTTGCCACCAACAAAGTTGCAGAGGTAGAGAACACCCTCATTTGCAAGATCCTGCCATCAAACACCTTGATAAGTTCACAAGTACACAGGAATCTGAAAGGCCAACAGCCAACGCAGTTGCCATCAATATGTGTTCAAATAAATCAAGAAACTAAAGGTTTTGTTTCATCTTTTTCTTTCTTCATCCTCTTCTCTCACCCCACTCAACAGTTTACCAACTTCCTTTCCACTTTCAGCTTCATCTACGTCTATGTTACCATCTAGTTGATTATTCGATAATACACGAACTATTTCAAGATGATTATATAAAACCTGACAAAATAAATGGTGCTGGGCAAGTTCATTCATTTTCATTTTAACACCTAATTTAGATGAAAACCCATTATCTCATTTTTGCTTTCATTGATTTTCAAACAAAAAATATCAACTGTAACAGTACAAGCCAGCATTAATTCCGATTAAAATCATTAAATCATATCGGAAAGAGATTAACAAATGTGAAGAATTCAGGATTAAGTCACTTAACTCCTTCAAGCTAAACTCCTGTACAACAGGAATAATAGCAGCATGCCCAAAGATGCACAAGACTACAGTTCACAATGCTTTCGATATTTAGCAATTATGCCCTCCAGTTCAAAACAAAGTCTTGAGCAAATAATTTCAAATTGCTTAGCACTCTCATAACCAAATTCACCCAAGCTGTTACAATAAGACTATCAGTTAAACAATCTTTAACAAGAAACAAAATCAATGTAGCCCAATAATACATACTACCTGTTACTAATTTCTTTTACCACATAAACCAGCCTACACATTAATGGCTGTGTTTTGAGAGTACTTACCAATTAAAATATAAGATACATGTAAACTACGGTATCAACTTGTCAAGAATATATACTAGGCATATCAAAAAGACTTTCATAGATACAATCAGCATCAGCAAGTGCAGATAGACACAGTAATCAGGCATATTAGATATAAAATAGAACACTAGAAAAGAAAAGAGTTTCTACCTGCTTCCTCCCTATTGTACCTATCTTCCCATCCTGTAGTAAGAGGCAGATAAAATATCGTGAAGTCAAACAAGGATAAAGACATGATGTCAACTGCAATCAGATTGGAAAAATGAAATAATGCTTCCTTGTCCTCTGTCTCCTTATAACAGCTAGAATAAAAAGAAAATACGACACATTGATAACAATTTTTTTCAATTTATTTGTAGTGGAATGGAAGAAACGATCCAGTGAAACTTGTAGTAAATAAGTCTTTTTTAAGCTTTTTGACTTTTTTCTCCATTTCAGCGCTTCAAGAGAAGTGAAAAATTGCTGCAACAGGAGTCTGAAACTCTTTCTTTGAGAGCAAATCAGAACCATGACAAAAGAAATCACATGGTGGCAAGAATGATGAATGCTAGAAAAACCAATGAGTGTCATCAATCAGGATAAATGTGAAAAATTCAAACCTACCAAACCAGAAACTAAAGACTGCAACTCCCACAACTCAGATCCAATCTGTGAAATATTTTCGGAAGCAGAGTGAACCTGATTAAATATAAAAAAATATTAGGATGGTAGCAGAGAGAATTTGTATGTTACGTATCATAATCAGTGCTTATCTCGTCTCCAGTGTGAATTGACTCAATCATGCACCAGGTGAAGTACTGCATCTAGTTGAGGAATACCAAACTTTTTACATTAAGCATTACCCTCACGCCTAAATTGAGTTCTCAGATACTAGAAAAGGAATTGAAAGTTTAACTATCAGCTTTGATGAAGTCCAACACAATGTTCCCTTTTTCAATTATTGATGGATAGACTACACCTAGGGATTTTGTTATGGTTTTTTTATGCTTATTATAAAAGCCAACCAATTCAAAATTAATAGAAGAATTCTCTTTACCTTGGTCCAAATTTTAACATGTTTAGTCAAGAGTGAGAAAAAGAAGGAAAAAGATGATTGAATTTGGGGTTGGTTAAGTTATAATCTTACATCTCTTTCTATGGCTTTTGAGATTTCCTTTTGACCCTCCATTTTATCATCCAACATCTGTATTCGCTGTGTTAAATGCTTCTTCGCAGCCTGGACAAAAGAGTGATGGAAATACATTCAACATCTATATAAATGTTGCATGAACGTAGGTGGACCCTGTAACATACTTCATATCATAAGATCTATAATGCCCAATGCCACCAAAGTGAAAATGATCAATAAGAAATAAACAATTGGGAAAGAGTTCAAACCTAAATGCAAATAAGCACATGTATAAATAAGCTATAATGTCTACCCAACCCTTTTTTGCGGTCATTGCTCATGCTAACCTACCCTCACAGAAAACCATCCTTGGCCTAAAAATGGATAGAAGAAAATGCAACAAGAAATATTCATAAAGTATACAGAACTTGACTTTATTAGAACTTACAGACAAAGTCTCCGACACCTGCTCCAAATGTTTTGTCAAGTTTGCAACAGCAGTTGCCATATTACGCTTTGTTACATACATGAGATCTGAAAATTTTATACCCTGATTGCCAAAAGAATCATTAACAAAGAAAGTGAGTCTCTTGAAAGTACCTTGATGAGTTAGAATTCATGTAATATAAAATAAAAGAATATAAAAGGTACAATCACAATTGAATAAAGTAATATACAAAATTAGAGACTGACTAAAACAAGCCAATGAAAACAGTTCAATATTCACAGCACATACCTTCCACCACATGTAACCATAACTCAATAAACCCAAGGTAGCAACAGGAACTATGAGACCTGAGCAGTTACCTGCGCAAATCATGAATAAAAATCAGAAAATTCCCTGGACTTATTTCAAAACATTTTGAAAGGAACCATATCACTAGAATATACCTATTTGGCTAGAAGCCCCATTCAGAATTATTTGGGGTTGCATTCGATGACGTTGGAGCTCATTTTGCAATGTTTTCAGCTGTGTAAACCAGAAAGTTACTGAAAATAAGCTCCAAAACTAAAAGTAGTACCAGTGCGTAAGTCGCATGCATCTTAAGTCTGTTTAAATTATGCAAAAAGAAAAATTACACAAACAAAATATAAAACAGACTTACTTAACTAGGCCAGATCCTTACTACCTGTTCGGAAAGAGGGTCAGAATCACCTTCTGATTGTCCACCAGATTTCTCTAATCTTCTAGTCAGTGCCTTCCCAACACATTAAACAAACCACAATTGCCATAAACAGATTGAATGAAACTCACAAGAATTTAAATATGATTTCGCTAAACAAGAATTTCCAAACAAAAACCACGTCAAGAAAATTTCAGTAGAACTGAGCTAAAACAATAAAACAAGATGAAACTTATTGAAGCGACTTTCTCCAGTTTCATAGCAATCATAAGCCATGCCAAACTCAATTAACTCGAACATAAATAAGCATTAACATTAAATTCCACGCCACTTAACCAAAATAGAAATAGAAAAAACCGAAAATCAAATAAAATAATGAAAACCCAGCTAGAAAAATGAATATGAGAAATGTCAACAAAGAGTAGTACCTGGAGATGACCAATCAAATCAGACAATTTACCATCGTTGCCAAGGACTGTAGCGGTGTAGCCTATACAACGACAACACAGAGGTCAAATTAAGAACAGCAGCAGACGTATGCACAGAAGTCCGAGAAAGTTATAAAGATCGCAGGTGGTCGGAAGTGGCACCTGCTCCGGCAAGGAAAAAGATCTTGGAAAGTCCAATTCCAGACTGCATAGCCATGGCGGTGATCTGGCGAAACCCTACGTGGTCAGGCTGTGATTCCGGAGAGGAGTAATCTACTCTCCTTGGTGAGTGGTGAAGTATTCAACTGGGGCCGTTTGGGGCGGTCAGGTCGTAATGGACTGGATTAGTTGATTTGGGTCAACTATTTAACCCGGTCCGAAAACTTGTACCAGCAAAGGATAAGCAACATAAGCAAGAATCGACGTGACGTCGCAGTGGAACAAATTTTAAAAAATGGCATATTAAATGTTAAATTATATTTTGAATCTAAAATTTTATCCGAATTGTCAAAATTAAAAATTATGTTAATTATAAAATTTTAATTAAATATAAATATAATCTAATATTAAGTCCACTATTAATATTGTTGATGAATTGTCATATAATCACTCTTTAATATTAAGTTAGTAGATAATAAAAATAATTTTATTTAATTAAAATAATTAAAATTTTCAAATATTAATTTTATCATACTTATCTCAATTGCAACGTTTCATCTGCATCAATCATTTATGTTTTTTTGTCATTCTTATTTAAAAATTTTAAATTATCAACATTTTAAGTTTTTGGTCAACTTTTAATATCTTTTTCATTTCACTAAGTTTTTTTCCTTCTTTTTTTTGTTACAAAGGAAGAAAAACACCCGAGTAAACTAAGCTAACGCTCTGCTCGGCAGTAGATAACGCCTATCTTATCCCGATGAAGGAGCTCCACAACCAAAAATGGTGGCTCTTAAATGTAGTGAGTTCTTGGTCTGGTCCGGTCCGAGAGGGCAGCTAGATGATCAGTGCACTAATTGCCCTCCCTAGGGATGTGCTGCACATTCATCTCCCAAACTCGTTGTAGGAGACCACGAGTACCTGTCAGCGAAAAAGGATTGTCAGAAAACTGCATATGAGGAGATGAAATGATATTAATGATCTCGAGGGAATCCACTTCGAGAAAGACTCGGCAGTATCCAAGTGATTTGTTGTCCTTCTTTCACTTTACCAAAGATTTCATTCTTGTTGAGAAGTTATCATCCCTAAACTCAACCAATCTATGAATGAAAACTGTGTTGATTCTTCTTTCATTGTTTTTCAATAAGTATTCCATTAGATGTCAATTGCAAAGTTCAACCAAGATAGGCAATTAAATGCCGGATTTGGCCCATACTTTTATTTATTTGATTTTTATATTGTTTCATCATTTCAAGATTCGTACTTATAATTTTAGATGGCTTGTGAGCCTTTCAATAAAGAAAGTATAAAGTTGGTGACTGAAGTTTTACTTTGAAATATGTAGAAATTGTTAGATTTCAAATGTTATATAAAGATGTAAGTAGGAATAATGAATTTGTTGCAAATTTCTTTATTGGGCTTTGCTTAAAAGCTTATGTACAAGGAAATCAAAGCAATTCACTCAAAAGTGTCAAAGGTTCAAAAACTTACAAAAAAGAATGACAAAAAAGATTATAGATAATAATAAAGAAAGACCAAGGATGATAAAATTAACTTTTCAAAATTTTAACAATTTAATTATTTAATTAAATAATAAAATTATTTTTATTATTTTTATTATATAAGTGTATGCTAATTTTGGATTAGAGAGAGATTACTCGAAAGTCTATATTAGTCACGTTAATTGTAGAATTAACGTTAGGCTATAATTGTAATAAATTGAAATTTTGTATGTTTAATTATTATAATTTTTAGTTTTATCTATTATTACAAAATTGACTAATGTTTTAAATTAAAAACATAATTTATCATATATTAAAAACCTAACTTCAAGTCAAAGCTCCAAATTTGTCAACTTTGCAGTAACATAAAAAATAGTATTATAGACAATAGTTATGTAGTGGTAAACATAAATTATCCACATTTCAGTAATCAATAATCAATATTTATTAAAACAAAAAAGAATTGTGATGTTGTGATGCAGTAAACGAAAGTCACAAACAATTGAGGGAGAAGAAGAAAATTTGACAATGGCATTGAGATGTTAATACGGAGTTATAAAATATCATTGAATTATTTGTTCTGGATTGTAATTAGAAGGATACGTATTATATTGTTATTAGACAAATTAGAAGGATACATATTATATTGTCATTCGACAAATTGCTTAAACCTAACAACTATCTAAAGGAGTTGTTGAGTTCGTCATTAGTTGTCAAAGAAACAATTAACTTCTTTTCTTTTTTCACTCCCTCAATCTCTTTCTAATTCTTTTTAATCCATACAATTTCATAATTTTATAAACTCTAGATGATTTTTAGCTACATCAATTTAACATTAGTGCAAATTGCTACTTATAGTATTATGGGTGACAATAGCCAAAGGTAGAAGAGCGTGTAACTATAGGAGTTTCAAGGAATCCATAAAAACATAAATGAAAGATTTTGAAATGAGATATGAGAAGATTATACTAAAGTCAAAACAATGACGTAGTAACTACAAAAAACTTGTAGGCCTCAATATATGGAAGTCATAGGCAAAAAATTAAGGAATGTGTCATTTGAAATATTTCATATAGGATGTGTCGTACCAAAAAGATTTAGTATATTGGAGTTTTCATATTTTGAAAGAAAAAGGGTAAGGAAATGGATCTAGAAATGCAAACATGTATTTCCTCTTAATGGAACCCCTCCTGAATTGAAAGTGTAAATTGCAAAGATACATTTGAGTTAGGAAGCATTATTGTGCCATTAGCTGTACATGAAAAACAGATTGACTACTGAGGTTTCAAGTTAGGGGGAGTATATTTTGGATCTAAAATAAAGTTTGTAGATTCAACATTTTTTGAGATAGTCGGAGAATTGAAGGGTTTGGTACAAACTATTTCTATGAAGAAATATTGTTTAAAGATTGATGAATTGTCATATAATTTGTTGATTATAGAGTTAGATTTGGTTCATTTGTTTCTAAAATCACTAAAAAGTGGCATTAAAATATGCAATGAATATGCTAAACACCTAAAGTTTACAATTGACTTGTTATTTGGCAAGGAAATAGGAAATGGTACTTCAAACTTGTCAATTATGATATAAGAGAAGAAACATAAGTCATTTCGGAAAAATATCTAATGCATTAATGATGATGAATAATGATGGAATATTGGATACACATATAGCTCAAGTAAAGCAATTAACTCAAGTTATAAACTCTAAATTTGCCGAAGCATCAATTAATAAGGACTTAGATGAAAAATGGAAAAGGATATATTATTTTAGTGTAATTATAAGTATAGCCAAAGACATAACTTTTAAAAAAATTTAGATATACATAATTGAAAATGTGGGAGAAGAAAATAAGAGAATATAGTCCGAAGGTGAAGGTTTTAGTAATGGACACACAAAGAACCTTAGAATATCATTGCAAGCTATAACTAAAATGGTAAATGGTGGGTTAAAACAAATAATTATGATTGATTTCTATAGAAATAAGCCATTACATAGATTAATTGATTGTGGGAGTACCCATATAATGGGAAACCACCTAAAAATAAATCTTAAAGAACTCACAAATAAGATTGAAATCTCGCCAAAAAAACTAAATAAAATTTTTAAAGAACTAATACGTAAATTATGAAGAGTCAGGAACTAAATTCATAAGTGTATGAATGTCATAAAGAAGGAATTCTTTAATAATTTCTAAAGAACAATAGATAAAGCACTCAGGATTCTCAATATTCAATAATATGTAACTCAAAATTTTATATCTTCTCAAACTCTAGCTTTTGTAATTGTTCCAATAGGCATATGTAATAGATCTTCTGATTAGCTATGTATGCTTACATCATCATAATTTTTTTGGATGTTGGGATAATGATTAAAGGAGGATGTGATTTGGTGAAGATTGATTATGTCAAATATGCTTGGAGGAGGGATGTAGTAGTTGAGTCCTCTAATGTGTAATAATTTTGAATGGTTTATAAGAGGCTAAAAATTTTGTACGTACACGTTTGTAAGTTCTGTAGGTGAGTATTGCACGGTACAATTTTATAAAAGGAATAATGGAGTTTGAATGAAAGGAAAAGAGGTGAATACTAGTTAGTAGTGTGAAGGAACAAAATTTTATTGAGGTGTCTAATAAGAGAATGACAAAGTTGTTCCAATTTTAAACAACATCAAACTAACTTTATAAGATATTACTGAACAAGAAACGCAATTAGAAGCTGTTTGGAAAGCAATCAATTGTTTGGAACCAAAAAACAGTGAAGAATTGATTTCACGCGTGGGTTCAACCCCTGCGCTCTTTGTAAATTGAATTCTCGCACTTTTTCGCGTGAATTCA
>JANZXV010000003.1:11513930-11530215 GCA_027576455.1 Erythroxylum roigii
CATGTTCAATCAGAAGGTGAAAATGAGGTAATTTGGTCAAACTCTCTTCTAAAAAAGTGTTCCTCTATGTCTATCTTTCTATTGACACCACAATCACTCAATTTGGTTCAATACTTTGGAAGATATGCCTTAAACACTTTCGGACTGCTCTTATCCAAAACAGTAGACTATACCCAACTACCATCTAAAAATTGAACATCTTAGAGACTGAACCACAATTTGACTTTTTCATATGCTTTGTAATCTAGCATCTCTAGTTTACTCCAAATCAAAAATAATCTCATTTGGAATCCTACAGGTCCAAATACAATCAAAATACTGAAGGGTGTTTAGTAAGAAAATTCCTATTTTCACTGTTCCAATAGATTCCACATTTTCATTTTATCAATCTTTTCCAATTCAATTGAGAATGATACCAATTTTTATTTAGAGGTAGAAAAATGAGTTAGGAATCTATTGGTTCAAGAATCAAATCATTTGGGTGTCTAAAGAAGAAGTTATGGCCAAAAGAATCAAACATGATTTTTGTCCTCAATCATATTGAACTTGTTTCGGGACAACAACCATAACTTTCTCTAGAGATATCGGATTAAGGTGTTCGTAAGATGATTTGAAAGAAGACTTCAAGATCTACAACTTTTATGAAGATCTTGAAGACCAATTCTATCATCTGTAGGGTCAAAAGTGGACCAGACGATAGGATCAGATGAACAGCGCACAGAAGAAGTTTCGATCAATATAAGAAGCAGAAAGTCAACCATAGACGATATGACGTCATCACCAGATGATATGACGTCATCATAGATGATACGTTTTCACAGACGATATGATGTCATCATAGACAATATGACATTATAACAGACAATATGACATCATCACAGACAATACGTCTTCACAGAAGATATGACGTCATCACAGACGATACGTCTTCATAGACGATATGACGTCATCACAGACGATACTATCTATACTCCTGAGCATCTCCACTATAAGGACCATAACTTTCAACTCAGATGTCCAAAATTTTCATATTATATATCGTTAGAAAGATAAAAGAAAGATCTATAACTTTCATGAAGATAATTTTGTCAAAATCTATCTAAATCAGTACAGTTAATTCACGGAATTTTCAGATCAAAAATTCAACACTGTTACTATTCATTCCCAGAAAATTTCCAGATGACTTCCATTTTTTAAATCCAACACTTTAATTTTTTTATTTCTAGTTTTTCTATTTCATTTCAATCAACTCATTCACCATAATTCCATACTACTCCAAAATATACAAGTTTAAATCAAAATCCTCCAAAGCCAAAAACTCATATTCAACCTATTCATACTCTGTCAACTTTCTGCATTTCCAACTTTCATTCTCCATCTCCAGTTTACTCTCAACTTCCATTTAAACACTCATTCCCATCTCAAACTATCATTTTATAACTACTCTTCAACTCAAAAACCATTGTCTTGATCATCTCTAAAAGATTCATCAACTCATGTATACACTTATCTATTTATATATATGCACAGTGAAGAAACAGAGCATGTTTCACCTTTCCAAACTTTAATCTTCTACACTAACCCTATACACCATTTCAATGCTATTTCTAACTCCAAAATCAATTTTAAATCATCTAATCACTAACAATCTTTCAAAAACTAAATTAACACTATAACCAAATTTTTCATCCAAAAAACATAGTATTCATGAATATACACGTAAATGTCATTTTCCATGTAGATGACAGTAATTCATCAAATTTATTTCATAAATCCCCAACTCTAAAGGATTTATTCACTACTTACTTGCTGAAAACTCCAAAATTTTCAATTATCTTCAAGCCCTAAACTATATGCAATTCATGTATTTCACTGTGTATAATGACCAGCTTCTAGTTTTTCTTAGGGTAGAAGACACAAATAACAAGGTGGGTTTGGTATAGGAAAAGGAAAAACACAGAAATCTCTTAGAAGGTGTTTGATGAAAAACTTGGTGTATTGGGAGGAAATTCGAAGAAGGTGATTATGAGGAATTTAACTAGACAAAACTTAACCTTTCAACTTGATATGTGCTTAATTGTTAATATTTTTAATCATTTACTCCTAGCAATTATTAACATAAAAATGTTTAAGATACTCACTTTAATTCATATTTAATTTTAGGTACAATTCGGGAGCTAAGAAATTAAAGTGAGTCAAAAATATCCCATTTAAGACATTTTCTGAAGATCAGTTCTCATTTGGTTTTATAAAGTGAGCAAAGAAAATTAAAAGAGATTAAATCGGAGGAGCACGCAGAAGTCACGGACAGCAATGAAATGAGAGACGGAAATATACGAAGGAAGCAACAAGAAGCCAACATAGATGAAAGCTAAGAGAAATTAATTAAATCAAGGCTTAAGGAAATCAAGCAATGAAGAGCAACAGGTGGAGAGCTAGGCGTGAAATAGTAGGAGCAAAAATTAAATCAGGGGAGTCACGCATAAGGCAACACGTGGAGAAACAATAGACTTGAGAGGGCTCAAGCATAAAAAGGAGGAGAAGAATTAAAACATGAGCTGGTGGATGGCGCAACAAGAATAAAAACGAGGGCTGTGAAACAACGTGGAGGAGCAAATTTAGCATTTGAATTAATTAGCACAGTGGAGAGAGTGAATTAAAGCAACACGTGTGGACACATCACGCATCAGCTACAGGAAAAATGAATGAAGATGCAAGCATAGTGGAACGTTGGACAGAAAATCAACGAGCAAATTAAAGGACTATGACGCGTCAATTAATCAAGGAGCTAGGAGGCTTCACGCAACAGACACAAAGAAAATCAATAAATTAAGGCAGGGGAGACCAGCATTTATCACCGCACAGTAGATGGTTTTGGGGGATTAAAAAAAAAGCACGGAAGTTTTTTTTTGGTTAAAAGGATATAAGAAACAAGTGATCAGGATTAACGTCTCGAGAAGGTCACTGATCTTTGATTTTAGAAAAAAGCACGAAAGTTGACGCAGCTGAAGGCAAGCGAAGCTACAGTGAGGGGGACATTAAACACATGAGCAAAAGGAGTGGTACGTTGCAATAGCGTGGAGAGCGCACAACAAAATAGGAAATCAATTAACGCAAAAGAAAAGAGAGCAACGTGGCGAATTGTTAAGGCAGCACGTGAAGAGAGATGAGCTGCAGCAAGGGTTTCAAATATATAGGTTTTTAATGGTCTTGTGTATGGGAGTGTCGGCTGGGAGAGCTTAAAAAAATATCAACAATGCCGACAACTCCTGAGGAACGAAGAACACCGAAGACAACATGTAGAGGATTTTTAAGGAGGCTTTTTAATTTTCATTTGAGGGAACAGTGTTAAGAGAGCAATACAGAGGCACAAGGTCGAAGCACAGTTGTCGGCGCACAAGAGAAGGCAGCAAATTAATGAGCTGGAATCACGCAATAGGGGAATAAATAGAGGAGAATAGTGTGGCGGCTATAGGAGGAACAAATCAACAAAGAAGCACATAACAGACGGCGACATGGCGTGGATAGGCTGAAACATTTGGGATTTTTGGTTAGGGATAAAGATGGGGCAGAAGTTATTTATCAGAAAAGACCCATGAATAGGTGAACATTCCGACACCGGTTTGGAGGTAATATCGACGCCGACGACCCGAGGTTAAGTATAGTTTAATTATTTTGTTGTTTCTTTCTCTCATTAGAAATTGATTGTGTTATCCTGTTTTTAGCTGATTTGGGTTTTGTGTATGGATAATCGAATTTTCGTAATTGTTCGGTTATTTGTGTATGAACTTGTTGGGAATTTTAAATTGATGATTTTAATGAGTTCATTGAATTGTTAATTTGAATCCCATTGCTAGAATTTCAATATAATCCGTAATTGTTATGTTGAAATTCATGTGTAGCGACAAATGATTCGTAATCATTAGGGATAACATGACCTAGGTTAAATGATGCATCGTATGTGGTTGTTGCCTTGATTAATCGGTTTTCCTAATTCGTAATGCTACTGGCTAATTAAATCTAAAGATTGTATCCTAGATTGTTTGGTGGTTAGGTTAAATTAACGATCGTATCTTGATTAAACAAAACCTAAGGGAAAACTCGAGTTAATTATTAACCCACGATTGATAATTACTAGGAGAGGTTAAAGAACAACAAATTAATGAAATATGCTTAATTAGGGTGTAGCTCGAGATTGAACCAAAGAATCGGGTCCTTACCGAATTCCTCACTTTTATCATTTTTTTTGCATGTTTTCTTTAATTTGTTTTTATTAGTTAGTTTCATTTTATTTTCTTCTTTCAAAAATCAAACCCCCTATTAAACCTAAACACCGGTTAATTTCATTCCATAAACTTTACACATACTCTCTGTGAGATCGAACTAGACTTACTACTACTATAATAGTAGGTCTAGTTATTTTATTTTGACTAGCGTAATGACGCGCGGTTAGGGTTCCTGTAAAACATGTATACTAAATATGTGTGATGCATGCTCATGTCAAAAATCCGGATTTCTTATCCTTAATCTTATTACACTATTGATAATGTGAAATCATACTCAATTCCTCAATCCAGATTTATTTCATAATCAACTTTTAGGTCCACTTTTATCCATTATTCTTATCAAGAAGGTGAGTTAATTAGGTAATACTTCATTCTAAAAAGTTTTCCCTCTTTGTCTTAGGTTTCCAATGATACCAAGTTCATCCAATTTGGTTTAGTATACTGAAAGTTATACTTAAAAGATTTTAGACTATTCTTAAGCTTCAACATAATTCTTATCTCAACTTCCAATCAAATTATGAAATTCTTACAGGTAGAATTAGAATTTAATCTCTTCAAATAATTTGTAGCCTTATGTCTCTAGTTTAATTACAATTAACAAACATCTCATTCTGGATCCACAGATCAAGATATAGTCCAATTACCGAAGTATGTTCAGTAAAAATCATCCCAGTTATCATATTTCAGCATAGTCATATTTCCATCTTAAATTCATCAAACAACCCACTTCATAAATTCCTAATATTTGGTGAAGATAAAGATCAATGTCTTATGAGTCTATTGGTTCAAGAATCAAGTCATTTGGATATCGGATGACAAAGTTATGCCCAAAAAAATCAAGGTTGTTCAAGTGAGTCAACAATCCTTCAGATGCAACATCATGCTTAAGGACGATGGTGAACTCCCAGAATAAAATAGCAAAGTCACTATCGTGCTTAAGCACGAGGGTGAAGTTGCAACTTACCCAACAAAAGTCACCGTCGTGCTTAAGCACGAGGGTGAACTTCCAAGTTTCTTAAGCAAAGTCACCGTCGTGCTTATGCACGAGGGTGAACTTCCCAACTTAACCAGCAAAGTTACCGTCATGCTACTTCCAATTTTTTCAGAAAAGTCACTATCGTGCAAGTACACGATAGTGCATTCTATCTTCTTCTTCCTTCACTGAACAACTCTTTCATTTTTTTTTCAATCCTTCATCACACACTTGCACACTTACATGCACCACTTTATTGCACTTCTATATCTTCTCAACAACTTCAAATAAATCAAAAATCCGAGATTCAATACCAGTATCAAAAATCCGATTCTCATTCACACCATTTCCAACTTTTCTACATTTCCGATCTTTTGTCTTTTCCAACACATAAGTACTTCAGATCATTTCATTACCACAACCCCACTAAAAGCTACATTCCATAACATTAAACTCATTAAAAACCATTTCTACCAATACTTAACAAATTCATGCATGTACAGTGACAACAACTCATGCGTATTTCACACTATCACCGAAATGTTTTATACACAATTCATGCATGTATTCCTTTCTCAACCGTGAAACATCATCAACTTATTCACAATACCAGAAAATTTCACATACCTTGCTTTTAGAAAAACCACAAGCAATGAGAGTGAAAAGTAAGGTTCTGTGTTATGGAAACTAAGCAAAACCAAAGAATAACCAAGTTACAGATCTAGTTTTTGCTTTCTAACACATGTACATACGTGTCTTATTATCCTAGTGACACGTGGCTCCTTGCATGTATGCCTTTTGTCAACATCTAAGACTGCCACATGCCATAATACCATTTGTCTATTTTTCCAGCATTTTCCTAGTGCATAAATACCCCAAAATTTTCAGAAAAATTTTCTAATATTCCCAAAAATTCCGAAATAATGCCAATAGTCCCCGAATGAGTTTTCCGAAATTTTATCGCATAAAAATCTATTTTACCCGAAAAATGTCATGAAAACGTGTACAATTTATTTGTATATGTCAAAATTGCATATGTACTTATCAGCGAAAACTCAATTATGCAAAGCATAAAGTGCACTGAAATTTCTCAATTTTCTAACCCCTAACTTGGGGTGTTACAATGTGGATCTTCATTTGTATGATCACTTCCTTGCTTGGTCTCTTTCCTTAAATGCACTCCCTTCTTAACTTTTAGATTATATTGCAATTCATTTGTCTAAGAAGAACGAGTCATACAAGACATGAGATTAGCAGCAGGGATGGAGTCAGACTCAACTCTAAGGAGGGGCCGGAAAAGGAGGGTTGTGCGTGCAGAGTTGAAGAGAAGAGAAGATAAGAATTTTTAAAAAAAGGAGGGCCAATTATATTTGTAATTTTAAAAATTTTAATTATATAAGTAATTTTTTTATTAAAAAATTTTTGGAAGGGCCCCCCTCCCCATAAACATAGCTCTATCCCTAATTAGCAGTAAATTGTAAAATAACACAAAGATATTAAGAAACTAAAATACTTCCTTGACAGCAACGTTAAACTTTTGGTCGGGTTATCAAAGCCGTCAAAATTAATTATGATTCACTAAACTTTTGTGAGAGCGATAAAACAATAAATTCTTAAGAGCCTGAAGATATAAAGGTTAATCAAGAGGATAATCATGCTGACAAATCGAGGAGGCGAACGACTAGGAAAAAAGGAAAAAGACAAAGACAAGGGTATATTTCCCCAAGATGTCTATCATAGTATGGAACATAGAGGGCATCGATGATCCCTTTAAAAGTTCAATGGTAAAAAAGGTAGTCTATGAGAAGCAACCAGCCCTTATAAGATTACTGGAGACAAAAGTAAAGGACCCTCTTCTACTACAAGACCAACATGTTTTGGGAGCACAATAGCGACTCTATTCAAACCATACTTCCCACTAATGGGAGAATTATTTGCCTTTATAATGTTGACAAGATTGCAGTAGAATTGTACGAACAAAGTGATAAGCATCTGCAACTTCTTTGCCACATTGGAGGTCAGTCACCTAAATTTGAACTCACCATCATATATGCAGATAAATTTGTCTTTTAGTGAAGTAACTTATGGAGCGACCTAAGAAGATTACAAATTTCTATCATGGACCCGTGGCTTGTTACTGTGGACTTCGATTGCATCCTGAGTCATAAGAAGGTTGAAGGTGGAAAGAACTTTACAGTAGGAGACACTAAGGAACTTACCTCTCTACTATGTTACGTTGAGCTGATGGATATTAGTTCCACTGGAAGATTTTTTACCTGGTCCAATAATCAACAAAAACCTACGTATATTAAAAAAATTTGATAGAGCCGGTGCCAACATGGAATGGTTTCAAAAATGTTCTCAGGATAGTGTGCACTTCGATGAAACCTCTACTTGGATCATGCATATATGCAACTTCATGGTTTATTGGAACATAAAAGGCGTAGAGCCCCTTCTGGATTTTTCAATGGAGTTACTGAGATGGAGGGTTTTTTGGAACTCATTAATTTGGTGTGACAGCAGCCAATCACGGGTTTAAAGCATTCTTGCTATGAAAAAATTATAGCTGGTTAGAGGAGCAATCAAGCAATTTACGAGGAGTAAATCACAGAACCTGGCATGCCTTAAAGTGCAACTAACAAAGGTGCAAATGGCTTGCTACAATTCTCCAATGGACACACAATTGCGGTTGACTAAAAGGAATTTGTTAAAGGAGTATCAACAGGAGCTACACCTCCAAAATTCTATACTTGAGCAAAAAGCCAGATTTAATTGGCTTAGGAATGGGAACTCTAACTCCAAATACTTCCACTCAACCTTGCTAGCAAGAAGAAACCACAATAGAATAACAAGGACTACAGGGGACATTTACATTCAGATCAAGATGCTCTTCTTGAAATGGCCAGAAAATTTTATGCACAGCTAATGGGACCTGAGGTGAATGAACAACTGACAGAAGGCATGAAAAATATTTTAGCTAGTTCGATTCAAAGGGAACTTAAAGAATTATTGATTTAGGCTTTTGTCTGTCCAATCTTCTTCGATCGATATTCTTGTAAATGGCTCCCCAACTAAGACCTTCAAGAATGCTAAGGGAATCCGTTATCCCCTTATCTTTTTACCATTGCAATGGAGGGTGTATCAAGATTACTTGAGGCCTTCACGACTCACAAGGGATATTATAAAATTCATCTTAAGTGTGCTGAACTTTCCTTTACTCATTTGATATTCGCTGATGACCTCAACTTATTTAGTGGAGCAGATATATCTTCAATCAACATAAAAAGCCAAGCTCTAAAATTATTTTCTAAGTGGTCAAGTCTCAAAATCACTGGTGAGAAAAGTAGCATCTACATCTCCTTAGACGTGAAGAATGGTGAAGAACTAGGCCGAATGATGGGGATGAACATTCAACCTCCTGCGTTACGGTATCTTGGCGTACCTATATCACCACTTCCAAACTCAAGTATGTAGACTGTAGTCCACTCCTTAAGAAGATAAAATTTAAGGTGAATTCTTGGCAAAATCGAAGACTATCCTATGCGGTGAGAATCACTCTCATTATTTCTGTTTTGAATAGTTTATGTATATATTGGACAACACACGTTGTCTTACCATGGAGAATAACAAAGGAGATTGACAGGATGATCAAAGCCTTCCTTTGGTCTGGAAGCACATAATCTACCAAAACAGCTAAGGTAAAGTGGTGCGAAGTCACAGCCCCTAGGAAATAAGGGGCACTGAGAATAGCAACAATTTGGAACATGCAAGAAAATTTGGTGACTTCTCACGGACAAAGAAAGTCTCTGGTCCAAATGAAATTTCTGGTAGATTGCAAAATCAAATCAGTTCTCTTGGACATTCAATGAGCTACTGAAGATGAGACAGTTAATATACCCATTCATTCAACACTGAGTAAAAGATGGAGAAAATATGTGGTTGTGGTCTGACCATTAGCTCAGCTCAAGATCAGCCCTCTTATTAACAATCCAGTCTTTGAATACCTTCGGCATAGACTGCCACACTCAACTCTAGTCTCAACTTTGATTCATGATGGGGAATGGATTCGACACTTTCAAGGATTCTCTACTTTAGCTATTCACCTTCCACAATTGAGAGAGTGGACTCCTCACTCTCGAGGACTTTTTACAAATGCTCCATGCCATAACTTATTCATAAGTGAATCAGCTTCAGTATCGTGGTCCAATCTCTTATGGAAATAGTCCCTTAATCCTAAGGTTATGTTATTACGTAGTTAGCGATTAAGAATCGATTGAATAAGGACTTATTCCTCCGTAAACATGATTCCATAGGTTCATTGCAAATAAAATAACCAGTATTCATTCTTATACCCACTATATGAAGCCCCATTTCCATTCATCTTGCTTTTTTCTCACTTTACATTTGTTTTCACTTATATTTAAGCTTACTATTGCCATTTTATAATTATCATTAGACTTGGACTGATTTGAGGTACCTATTACTTCTTTATATTTGTTAGGATGCAAGTCAACTAACTAATTAACAATTGCAATTGCACTTAATAAATATTATACACCTTTATGAGGGAATTCAATTTGTATCCAAGTTTGCAATTTAGATAGAAACTTGAATAACTTATCTTCTTTGGATGTCTTACAAATATCTAGCATTAATAAACTAAGTGCTTTTACATAATTACACAAGATCTCCTCTACATTGATTCATGATCAATCTACGATATATTGCAAAGGTTGACTTGTTCTCTTGAGCAAACCAACACTTCCCAAATATCAGTTCGCTACATTTAAATCATTGTCTATTTAAGTTCTCCACCAAAATTTTACCTATTCTAGACATGCTAATTATCATGATTACTAGCTTAAGGAACTTTTTGAAGCATCAAATTATTACTACATACTTTAAAGGATGTTCTCCGATTCCTTAATATCAAAAGCTCTGTCAAAATGTTTGGAACCAAAGACTTTTAAATAAAACAAGTTTGTCCCACCATTTTGAACAACAATTTTCTACAATACATCTTATAGCATTCCAACTCTCCTTTTTGTCTCACTAAAAATGTATCCAAAATTTTAGGTACTATCAATAGCTTCTCCTACGTAATCAACATCTACATGAATGGCATGACATCATCTTCCAAAATGTAACCCAAACCAAGCTCAAACGGGTGAAGTTATTTTTTATTATAAAATCTCTTTATCATTTTTTCCATCGTAAATTGTAAAGGTTTTTGTGGACGTTTATTAATATTGTTTTTACTATGGATGGAAAATATGCCTTCTAATTATTAGGGCAGAGGGTCAATTTTTAGTGTATGTTATCCTTTGTTATACTCGGTGTGAGCACAGTGGATAATTGTTAGACCATAATTCCTAATAATAGAATTGTGCAGGCATTAACGAGCCTTGACTAATATTTGACACTTGGGACAACAAAACAAGGAAAAAGCTTGCGAGTAGGCAAAGAAAATAGGCATTATTGATAAAAGCCCAAGAGTAAGTGATCATTGGTATGCATTGGTACACATTGTGGTAATCTTTGATGACACACAATATTTAAATATGAGATCAAAAGATAGCTTGAGACAGACCTTGAGTTGAAGGTTGTATAGATCACATGTATGAGGACATATGTGAAAGCTCTAAAGACCTAATGTGTGCTCAAATAGATGGACCATGACTAATGGACTTAACATGGGTAAGCATTGGACCAAAGTAGTATGTTATGAAAGACTTTGGGCATAGATAACTAATTATCAATGGATAGAGATCAAGGGGTGATATTGAATGATATGGTTGATAAGATCACAGTAGATATACATCAACTCTAAAAGATAAAGATCATATGGAAGGATCATTTAAAGATAGTGGAGCTCTTTAGGGATATAGATGTAGCTTTTCTAATTAAATGCAATCTCTTATCTTGTTCATTGGGATGTAGCTAAATCCTATAAGGTCTTCTTTTGATGCGGGTATCATCTAATTGGTTAGAATGATGTAGTCTGATAAGGATAGAGATGATCTAGTTAGTTCGGTTTAATTAGGATTCAAAATTATAAAGTTAGGGAAGCCTATAAATAGCTTATTTAAGTCTTGCTCTCGGAACATAAATAAGTGGGAGAGGACACATTGAGAAAGAACATTCATTTATATGCTTTTGGGACAGTAATAAAGATTGGTTTCTACTGTATCTCTTATATATTTATTATTGCCTATGATTATTTAATACTTTCGTAGAATTCTCACTCAAGTTTGAGAGTTAAACACTTTAAATGTTGTGAGGAATTTGATAACAAAGTTTTATTAGTCAACAATCACATGGGAAGGGTGAGTTTTGCTTAAGCGAACCTAAGTAAGATTGTTGTGCAAAAGAGCAGGCGCGACTTCGGTGTAAATTTTGTGTCCAAGAAAACTTTTATAACAACAGGTATTAGAGCCAAAATATCTATATGACAGTAGGTAGCAATTTAACAGAGCATGTCAGTAGAATGGAGGCATTCACAGGGCCAATTCCTCAAAAAGTGGAAGACGTCACTTCCTCCTCATCTCAGTTGAGATTTTATAGGCACAGATCCAACAGGTTGAACATTAAATAATAAACTTGATCAAGGTATAAGAGGGTTCTAGATTGGAGATCATGATCTTAAAGCGTGCCATTGCAACACAAGATGTTGGACATGCTAAAAGCACTTTAGTAAAGGTGCAAGCGACCCAATTTTTTAATGGCAAGTGGATTGCCAAGGAGCTTTTTTTTTTTTTTGGATATAGAGCAATACTTTGCACAGCAAAGGTATCCAATTTAGAGAAGGTATCAATCATGACTATATATACGAAGGAGAATGCAAAGCTATGGTGAAGAATAAGAACCTCTAACGACATCAGTGTGAGTAGACCTCGCATTAACACTTAGGAGAAGATGAAGAAGGAACTAATGGACCAATTCTTCCCCACGGACACTTCATAGATCGTTAAAGAAGCTTTGAAGTGATTGAAGCAAGATGGCTCAATGTGAGAGTATATGAAGAAATTCACATCTTTGATGTTAAACGTCTAAAACATGTATGAGGAAGACAAGTTGTTCAATTTCATAAGCGACTTGCTAGGTAATGCATAAATGGAGCTTTAGAGGTAGAACATAAAAGACCTCCCAGCCACGATAGTGATTGCAGATGCCTTGGTAGATCTCCAAATGCCCTACCAATTTGAACTAACAACAAGGATGAAAAGAACACATAATGTTTTAGAGAAAGGCATGGGCAAGGTATTTGATTCTTCTAAATGTAAGTTTAAGAAAAAAAACAAAACAAAACAAAATATTGCCTGTTTCATTTGTGAAGGCACAAATTTTACTTTTGAATCCTCAAGACAAAAGGTGGTTGAGGAGCAAGTAAATTCCATGGTCATAAAGGATCAAAGAAAAGGAGTTGAAGACTCGACGGAAGAAGTCTATCTCAAAAATTATACTATATTACGCATAATGGGCCTTATAAAAAATCATCCAAACAAAAGCGAAGACAAACTCAACAAAGAGGGACAATAATACATCATAGATGTGCCAATGACTAAAGAGTCTTTAAGGGATCCACATCCAGAGGTGTGCCCACAAATTATTTTGAAGGAGGAGTTGAGTTCTTAGCAGGGGTAGTTTTTTAGACCCCTAAGTCTTAATAATATAATTGTCCAGGTATTGGCAAGTCTTGACCAATTTTTGACACTTAGGATGATGAAACAAGATAAAGACTTGCAAGTAGACAAGAAAAACATGTATTATCAATAAAAGTTTGAAAGTAGGCAAGCATTGGCATGCATTGCTACACATTGCGGTAATCTTCAAAGAAATGAAAGATTCGGATGTGAGACCAAAAGATAGCTTGAGATGAACATTAAGTTAAAGGTTAGCTGGATCACATGCATAAGAGAGGCATATGATCTAAGGACTTAATTTGTGCTTAAATAGACGAACAATGACTAATGGACTTGACATTGGTAAGCATTGGACTAGACCATTATGTTATGAAAATTTTTGAGCTTAAATGACTCATCATCAACAAAATAGAGAATTAAAGGGAGATCTTGGATAATGTAGTGGATAAAATCACAGTAGATATACATCAGCTTTAAAACATAAAAACCATATAGAAGGATCATCTAATGATAATAGAGTTCTTCATGGATATAGATGTATCTTTTTTTAACTAAATAAAATCTCTTATCTTGTTAGTTGGGTTATATATAAATCCTATCAGATAAAGTTCTATTTGGATGGGGGTGTCATCCAATTAGTTAGTATGATGTAATCTAAAGATGTATGTAATCTAGTTAGTTTAGTTTGAGTAGGATTCTAAATTATAAAGCCAGGGATGAATATAAATAGCTTATTTGTGTCTTGTTCCTTAGAACATAGATAAGTGGGAGGGGAACACATTGAAAGAAAGCATTCTTTTGTATACTCCTAGGGAAGTAATAAAGTTTGATTTTTACCATAGCCCTTGTGTGTTTATTGTTGCAAAACGATTTCATAGTATTCTTACTTGAATGTGAGATTTAAACACTTAGGGTCATGAGGCATTCGAGAATAAGGTTTTGTTTGTCAATGATTATATAGAAAAATTTAGTCTTATTTAAACGGACCTAAGTAAGATTGTTGTGTAAAGGAGTAAGTGTGACTTTGGTATAAGTTCAGTTTTCAAGAAAACCTTTATATCAATAGGTATCAGAGCCAAAATATTGTTATGGAAAAAGGAAACAATTTGACAAAGCATATCAATAGAATAAAGATACTCATTACCTTTTATTATTTATCAAGTTCTGATTTACCAAAAAAAAGAAAGATACTCATAGGGCTAATTCCTCAAAGGGAGGAAGATGTTACTTTCTACTAATCTCAGTTTGAGATTTTGAAGGCACATATCCAATATTTGCAACATCAAATAGCAGACTTGATGAAAGAACAATAAGATTCTAGATTGAAAATCACGATCCTAAGATTTGTCATTGCAACATAGGATGTTTAGTGTGCCAAAAGCACTTTCGTGAAGGTGTGAGAGTCCCAAGTTTTCGATGGCAAGCAGAGTGCCAAGGAGCTTGAATTTTTTTAAGAAATGGAGCAATACTTTGCATCGATAAATGTATCCGATTTGGAGAACATGTCAATCACGATTATATATATGGTGGATGATGCAAAGTTGTGGTAGAGAATGACAACCTCCAATAAACCTCTATTGACACTTAGGAGAAGATGAAGAAGGAGCTAACGAATCATTTCCTTCTCAAAAACACTTCATGGCTCGCGAAAGAAGCTTTGAAGTGTTTAAGGTAAGATGGATCAGTATGAGAGTATTTGAGGAAATTCACATCTTTGTTGTTGGACATATGAAACATGTTTGAGGAAGACAATGAAGCTTTGGAGGTAGAATGTGAAAGACCTCCCAATCGCAATAATGACTGCAGATGTCTTAGTAGATCTCCAAATGCCTCCACCAATTTTGAACTAGCAATGAGGACAAAAAGAAGGGTGGGATACAGCATGGCTCGAAGAATGGTGAGGAGAAGGTATGTGATTCTTCTCAATACAAGTAAGAAACAAATAAAACGGGATATTACTTGTTTCATTTATGAAAGGATATATGTTGCTTGTGAATGCCCAAGATGAAAGGTGGGTGAGGAATAAATGAATTCCATGGTCGTGAAGGATTGAGGAGAAGGAGCTGAAGATTCGATAGAAGAAGTCTATCTCAATAATTATGCTATGTTGGGCGTAATAATCCTTGTGAAGGAGCGTCTAATCAAAAGTAAGGACAAATCCGTTAGAGAGGAAAATGTTATGTTGGAGATGCGCTAATGACTAAGAAGTCTTTGAGGGAACCACATTTGGAGGAGTGCACACAAATTATTTTGAAGAGGACATCAAGTTCTTCTAGTGTGGGTGGTTTGTTAATCTGTCAGTCTTAATAACAAAAGTATGCAAGCATTAGCGAGCTTTAACTAATGTTTGGTGCTCAAAATGACAGAACAAGACAAAAACTTGCAAGTAGGCAATGTCAATGGAAGCTTAAGAGTTAGCAAACGTTGGCATGTATTGATGCACATTACAGTAATCTTCGACAAAATGCAAAATTCAGATGTAAGATCAAAAGATAGCTTAAGATGTACCTTTGGTTGAAAGTTAGCTAGATCACATACATGAGAGAGACATGTGAAAACTCTAAGGATTTAATGTGTTTAAATAAGCAGATCATGACTAATGGACATAACATGGGTAAACATTGGATCAAACCAGTATGCTATGAAAAGCTTTAAGCTTGAATAACTCATCATCAATGGATTAAGATAATTGGGAAATCTTGGATGATGAGACAAATAAGATCACAGTAAATATACATCAACTCTAAAAGATAAAGACCATATAAGATGATCATCTGAAGAAGATGAAATTTTTGTCTAAGTAATCAGATAATACCCTATTTGGATATAGGTGTGATGTAATATGATTAATATGATGTAACATGATAATGATAAAGGTGATCTATTTAATTCAGTCCAATTAAAATTATGAATTATAAAGATAAAGGATATTGCTGCTTAGAACAAAGATAAGTAAAAAGAAAATATATTGAAAGAGAACATTCCTTTATATACTTTTAAAAAAGTAATAAAGATTAATATTTATCATAACTCTTGTATGTTTCTTATTGCTTGTGATTATTTAATACTTTCGCAATATTTTTATTCAAATGTAATAGTTAAACACTTTGAAAATCATAGGAACATTTAAAAATCAGATTTGTTAATCAACAATCACATGAAAAGGCCAAACCTCGCTTGAAAACCTAAATGAGACTGTCGCAAGAATAAACATGATTTCAATATAAGTTTGGTGCTAAAAACACTTTTATAACAATTACTTTCTACCTGACCAAATGCATCAAATTGAAGATCTAATACTCCAACTAGGGGTGTTCAAAAAAACCCGCGAACCTGTGAACCGGACCTGAACCGCATGAACCGAACCTATAAATAAGGTTAAC
>JANZXV010000003.1:11598827-11618119 GCA_027576455.1 Erythroxylum roigii
ATAGCCTGAAGAGGCTAAGAGTGAAAGAATACTTGTTGTAAAGAGTCCTGAAGAGGCTCACTGAAAGAATACTTGTATTTGTTTGAAGATAGTGAAATCTCAGAAGGAACTCTGAGGACTGGACGTAGCCCACAGTTTGGGGTGAACCAGGATAAATCTCTGCGTCAACATTTCTCAAACTCTACTTTATCTTACTGTATTCAAAATTATTTTAAGGGGACTAATCGAAAAGATTACCACAATTCAACCCCCCTTCTTGTGTATTGTAATTGCTTTATTAATTTGTGATTCACTTCAAAAATCACTTGCCTGAATGGAGACCTTTGTGAAGAAGTTTATATGGAATAACCTGAAGGATTTTACGATCAAACAAAGCTAACATGGTTTGTAACATGAGAAAAACCACACATAGTTTGAAACAAGCCTCCAAAAAATGGTACCTAAAATTTGATGAGGTTGTTACCTTATTTGGCTTTATGGAAAATAAAGTTGAAAGACGTTTGTATTACAAGGTTAAGGGGAGCAAGGTTTTCTTTCTACTTTTATATGTGGATGATATTTTGCTTACATTAAATGACTTGGCCATACTCAATCAACTTAAATAGCTTTTGGCTTAGCATTTTAACATGAAGGACTTTGGTGAGGTATCTTTTATCCTAGTTATTCAGATTCACTGAGATAGGTCTCAACACTTGTTGGATCTCTCGTAGAAGCCATACATTGAGCAAATGCTGCAAAGATTTAATATGGCTGATTATAAAACTGTTGCAACACCTATCTCTTATGGTGAGAGATTATCCTTACCACAATGTCCAAATAATGATACAGAGAGATAGAGAGAGACTATGAAGAATGTATCTTATTCTAGTACATTTGGTAGCCTGATTTATGTTCAAGTGTGCACTAAACAAAACATTGCATTTGTTGTTGGACTACTGGGTAAGTATCGAACAAACCTAGGAATAGACCATTAGAATGCAATCAAATAAGTTTTGAGATACTTGAAGGAACTAAGGATTATATCTTGACATTCAAGAAAATCAACAGTTTAGACCTCCTAGGTTATATGGGTTTAGATTTTACCATGTGTCCAAATGATAGGAAGTCCACATCATAGTAAATTTTTATGCTAACAGATGGAGCAATATTATGAAAGAGTATCAAGCAGACACTGGTAACTTCCTTAACTATGTATACAGAGTTTGTGGCATGTATAAGGTTGCATTACAAGCGATTTGGCTTAGAAACTTGATTTTTGAGTTGTCCGTGGTTGATTCAGTTTCTAAACCTATTCAATTATATTGTGATAATTTTTATTTTGTATTGTTCAGTAACAACAATAAGAACATCACAGGGATTAAGCATTTGGAGGTCAAATATTTGACCATAAAGTAATTAATACAAAAAGACGACATTGAAGTTGAACATTTGGAGACTGAGTACATGCTTGTTCATCCTTTAACTAAAGGACTTCACCCAGTTATTTTTGAGAGACATGTGTGTAGTCTGGGTTTACTAAAGTTCTTAAACACTGTTAATTAGGGGTCACCATATTTGCTCTTGATAAAGTTGTACAGATTTCATGTATATGACAATATATTTTTATGCATATTGATGATCATTATTTTGTTCTCAGTTATACAGTTTTTGTACATTGTCATAATACAAGTAAAAGGCTCAAGATCTATGTTGATCTTAAGCAATTTAAAGGTCATTGTGCACATATGAATACATATATAAATTCATGGGCCCTCTACATCTTATTAAATCCATGAATTTATATATGTATTCTTATGTGCCCTAAAGACATAGGCTCAAAGTCAATCTCTGTGTGTGTGTGTGATGTAGAGGGATAAAAATTATTTAATCTCATGAGGGTTTTCTCTAATGCGATTTTGCTTTTATAAGAGAAAATAAATTTCTCTGGTGCAATTTAGCATAAAATTCAGAGAAATTAAGACCAACAAATGAAGCAATGATACATTTCAAATTATACAAGTATTATTGTAATTTGTCACATATTATTATAATTTGTTACACTCTATTTTCTCATTCATGTTAGTGATATATTAGATATACATGATTGTATTGATTTTATATTGCATATGACATATACATTTGCTATTATCCAGTATCGAAAGCCTTATAGGACCAAATGATGGACTTTCATTACCTTTGAATCACATGTTTTAAATTGGTCAACTTTTTCATTGAATTTATTAAACCACTTTTACTATTTTTATTGTCGTTACAACTATTGTAATTAATATTTGTCTAAGGGGAGAATGTTAGTAATTTCTTATTGGACAAATATTAATTACGAGTTTTTATAAAATTAACATTAAGAAAATTAAATTTGATATGAATTAAAGATAATAAAGAACTTCAATAGAAGATCTAGTTAAAAGGGTTAAAGCCTACTGAGAAACACGAGTCCTAATTAGTATGAGTCAATTATTTATTGGGCTTATGATAGGAAACCCAATAAGGCTACTATAAATAACTGTTAAAGTCTCTTGCTGATTGCTTAAGTAAATTTGTGAACATTCAGTTTCTTTACCAGGTCCAAACATTAATAAAGAAACAAAAAGACGTTAACTAGACAAAGATATACAACTTTATATTGATTAAAAATTTCAAAAGCTTTTTCAACTAGTTCAGCAGCTTGTTCATCGTTCACTGGATAGCAAAATATGTACTTTTCCATATTTTCTCCGCTAATACAAGTATCCTAGGTTCATAGCTAAAGTTTTGTTATGACACACACAAATTACAAGCTTGTCAAAATCATACCATCACAATTCACCTGCAATCAAGGAATAAAATTCTTGGAAATATACAGGAAAGAGAAAACAGATTATTGATGTAAGCAGAGAACTCGAACCATTTTATGATACAAAGTGAAAACGAGTAGTAAGTGGTGGATACAGTGAAATATAATTAAAATGTGTTACATTTGTGTGGCAAGATTTCCACTACTGGTCCAACCTTCTTGAACTTGTATTGAGTACTGCAATTTCCAGAGAACGTCTTCTATTGAGGGTCGATTATTTGGGCTACTGGAGAGGCAATTTAGGGTGATTTCAACTGTATTTCTCACTGATTGATAAGCAAAGCTGCCCCTCGTCGACGGATCAATAAATTCTCGCAACTTGGCCGGAGCTTCTACTAAGCTCTTTTCCAGCTGTTTAGCAGAGACAAAATTGTATAATGTGTTAAGGAATTGCTGGAATAATAGTAACCCATGTGATGGATTAGTTACCTGAGCTTTTAACTCTTCTAATTCAATTGGAGATGTAAAGAATTTTCCGGTAATAACTTGAAGCAGAATACACCCTAGTTGATACAGGTCCTCTTTTTCTGCAATTTCACTGCCAAAGAAAGCATTGCGAAATGACTTTGATAATGCTATTTCCTACAGGTGCTAAACCACTAACAGTTATGTTAATTGATTCTTAACATTTTAGTATGCTCAAAATGATAAATAGAGACAGACTTTGGATGAGAAAATGATATACCTGTTAGGATTGTTGATGTCATGCCCATTTACAGAACTCTCCGATCCAGCCTACAAATTCCAAAAATAAAGCAAATATTATTTCATCCCCACTGCTCAGTATGTTTCAAATCACTTAAAGAACAGAACAAATAAAACATGACTTATGATAGTTGCAGTAGTGATTTGTATGTGAATCAAACTTCCATCTCTTGTCAAAATGATTTGTTCGAACCTTCGATGGCAGAGGAATGGTGTAATTACTAAGTTTTGCAGTGAGACACTTGTCCAATAGTACATTCTCCAATCTTAGGTTGTTCCCAAAAATGCCAGGTGCAACTCCTGTATGCAAGAACTGGATTCCTCTGGCAACTCCTATTGTGATTGCCATTCTCTGTGGCCATTTTAGCACTTCCTTCTTTCTGAAATCTGTCAGATTATAGCATGAAATCATCATTATTTAATGGCTAGAAATCTTAATGATCCAGATGGTTTGTGTTTTACTTTACCATCTAGATGATCTCGCAATGATCCATTTGAGATGTGCTCAAAAACAACGAAAACAGTGCAGGATGTACTTGAATGATTCTGATAAGTAACAACACAGTGTCCAAGGACGCTGACCAAATGCAAATGCCTTAATTTGGATAGCACCTCCATATGCTGAGCCAAGCTTTGAGGCAAGTTTTTCTGTTTCAGTTTCACACATTTTACCAAGATCGCAGTGCCATCTCCTAGCCAACCTTTGTAGACCTGTAAATACAAAAGAAAACATTTGAAGCTATTATAAGCTAGATATCGGTGGGATATATACAGCGGTAGTCTCACAAAATTACCTGCCCTTGAGACTCTTCTTCCATGAAGTTCAATGGATCAAAATTGTTTGTTGCATCTTCTAGTTCTTCCATGGAGAAAACACGATACTGAGGAAGTCCTATGGCTGCCGATCTCATTGTCTGGGGCACACGCCCTGCAAAATTGAGCTTCACTTAGCCAATATTTGAGCATATTTCGGAAGAGAGAAGAAATCGATCTTTTGAAGATGAATGAGAAAAAATTGACAAGGAAATATAGGTACTTGATTAAATTTGTACTGTATAGCGGAAAGCACATAGGAAAACTTACTTGAATCAGTTGGTTTTGAGGCACTACGAACTGAGATTTTGTCGGCAAAAGATGCATTGCATTTGTCACCATCATCTGATACTGTTATCCCTGATCGTTTTATAATGACTAGAACCAGCATTCCAAGAACAACAATCAACCCTACAACGCCTCCAATAGCACCTAGTATTATGCCTAGTTTGGCTGAAGATTTCTTCTCCTTGCTTTTGACTGGAGGCTTAACAGCCAATGCTTCTTTATGGCAGAAGGAAAATGCACGCTGATAACTTGAATTCCCTTCAGATAAGCAATTCCATGAGCTAATGACTGTACGACTGGATGAATTGGATGCTAAGCAAGATGGTAACTTTCCTATCAAATAGTTGCGAGAAATGTCTACGAATTCTAGCTTTGCAGTGCAAGAGACAGTACGTGGAAAAGCCCCAGTTAGTTGGTTATCTGCTAAATCAACATACTGAATTGACGGAAGTGAGAAAAGAGCAGCTGGTATTGGTCCAACAAGCTTGTTAGACGAGACATCTAGACGCTGAAGCTGGTTGAAGCCCTTGAATCCTGATGATATATTAGATCTCAAGGAATTGTTGTTCAATATGATAGTAACCAAAGTGTAACTTAAGGAAGGAAACTTCGGTCCAAATCTATTGTCACCCAAATTCAACTCTTCAAGTAGCACCAATTCTTTGAGATCTGGGATAGTACCATTCAAAAGGTTATCAGCCAGAACCAGACTATTGAGACTCTTCAATGAGACAATGGCCTGAGGAATCTCCCCATGGATGAAATTTGAGCTGAAATTGAGTACTCTAAGCGAGTGAAAACGGCTGACTTTAGCAGGTAATGGACCCCAGAGTCCGAGAGAAACCAGTGACAACACTTTCAAATATGAAAGCTTTGTTAGAACAGTGACGAAGGTGTCAATGGAGAACTGGTTGGACAGAGTTTGCGCGGAAACCTTGAAGTTTCCTGAACTTGGATTTGCAACCTGAGATGGAGAAGCTTTGTTTCCTACAATGATTAGTTCTGTTACATGACTATTTGAGCAGACAATCCTAAGAGAAGCTGAGGAAGGAAGATAGCAAAAGTTGGTCCAATTTGTCCAACTTCGAAGAACTCCAGGATATTCAAGAAGTCTCTGAACTTGGAAAAGGATTTTAGTTTCACTTGGAGACAACTGTCCGACTGAAAGTGGAATTAGCAAGGGAAACACGAGCAGATGAAGGAAGAAAATGTACAAGACCCGGGAGTTCTCCATTTCTCGGCTAAATTTTTAGATCAAATTCCACAGAACAGTGATCTTACTGCACTAGCTGCCTGTACTAATTGTAGGAGGTTTTGATGTGAAATTATGTTCACTGAAAACAGTGAATAGCTTCCGATAATGGCATATCGAGAAACAGCTAAACCAGAACGTAACTAAGATGCACAGTAATGGGGAGAAATTGACATCTGGGTTTGATTCATTTGGAAGAATCTTATCACTGAAATGTAGACAAAATTTGGGAAATGACAGGGAAGCTATAATGAATAGAGATATTGCTTACTATTAATTGGTGTAAAAAACACATTAGAATGTACTTATTCTCGTGAAAGAAACTGAGTGCTGTAGGAATTGTGAGAAGAGACAAAATCAGATAAATTGAGAAGAATCCTACGAAGAAAACCTATTGCAAGAGACGAGAACAAAGCAAGCAACGCAGATCCCACGCTACGCAAACAAGCAATGCAGATCCTACGCTACGAAACCACTTACTAAATTACAACCGAGCTTAAGAACCGCCATCCATTTTACTTTCAGAGGGTGAGAGTCAAAGTCAACTCAGCTCCCGATATATAGCCAGCTTCTAATCTAACTGCGGAATACCCAGGAAACCCGGCGTTGACCACCTTTATTTTGGTACGCTCGCGGGCCTCGATTATCTCAAAGTTCACGCGCCAATGGCACAAGACTTCCGTGAAGGGCATTCAATTTGGTGACAACATTTTAACCTCTGTAAGGAGTAATCGGATTACATGTCCTTTAATTGGTGTCAGTGTCGAAGAATTTAAAGGTCATTACGTAGGTGTCAGTGTCGAAAGGTCATTACGTCGGCAACGTCAAATTACATGAGTGACCCTCTTTGTCGTCTATGGTCCGCTCGTGTCGGTGAGACGCGTCGTCTGAGCTCTAAAATGAGTGCCAATAGAGCAGAGTTGAGGTTGTGAGTTGGATGTGCATAATAAAAAAATGGAGGTGGTTGCACCCCACCTAATTTGTATTGTTTTGTTTGTAGTTGTATTAAGTACCATCTTGGTGACCATTTAATGGAGGAAAAGGAACATACTAATGGGATAGAATGTATGCGTGGCTTGAGGGTGTTCATAAGTTCCATGGACCAACATTAATCAAGAGCCTTGGAGTCAAGGGCAGAGTCAGACTCAATTCTAAGAAGAGAGGCCGGGAAAAAAGGGCTGTACGTGCAGAGTGAAGAGAAGAGAAGATAGAGATTTTTTTTTAAAAGGGGCCACTTATATTTGTAATTTTAAAAATTTTAATTATATAAATAATTTTTTAAAAAAAAATATTTGAAAAGGGGGGCATAAACATAGCTCCGTCCTTACTTGGAGTCTGGTATGTCCAAATCGCAAGTGAATAATGCAAATTTGCTTTTCTAGTTCCTATCGTTAGGATTTTTGTGTTCAAATACTCTTTTTATTTATTACATGTGATTAGAGATGTATCTAAAGTGTAGTTATTTTTAAAAGGTTATATTAAATTTCTTTATACATATTAATTAAACCTTAAATTTACTAAGACGAAAAAAGTGGGGATCCTCCTGAATTAGATGCGAGAATAGGCACAAAAGGAAAAGAATAACCTTTGTGGGTGGGTTGAAAATGCTGAAGAGAACATATATATTGCGATCCGTTCTTTGATACAAATATGCATGGAAAGCTAATTTATAGGCCGGGGAAGCACATGCACATGCACATGCACAAGCACATGCACATGGGTGCGCGTAGAAAAAGATGAAAGAAAGTAAGGGTTAACTTATGATGCATATTCACATTTTTCCGTGGATTTACTGTATTTTAGAGAAACCTGACGACCTGACACTAAATAACTAAATGCATGCTCAAGAACATCTTCCCCTATATTTATTGCAGGTGAGCATTTATGAGGTTGCAGTAGGAAATGCATTCTTTCTCAAACCAATGAACTAAGGTGGGAGGGTGGGAGCTTAAGTAACTCCAAGCTATTAGTATTACACTGTTGTGTTTCAGTGTGAATTGATGTTCAGATGATTTGCGACTGATTCAGAAAACAGCTAAGTTGATGAGCCAGTCGTGGTTAGACCCAGACCCAGAATATATGATTTGTAAGGTTACACCATGACTTCAGTCTAATGCAATAAGCCAGCCAAATGGAAAATATTCTGTAAACCCAAGTCCGCATTATATACTAAAGTAGCCCAACCTGTTTATCTAGACAAACTGGCACTCTCGATTCGGTAGGAAGCAACCTCAATAATCTCGACAGCTGTTGTCTTAATGGCAATGGATTATTCATATAAGACATGAATTAAAATAAAAACAATATTTGAGGTATACATAATTAGTGTGCAATAGCCAGTCAACATCAACAACCACCACATTTCGTAATCTGTATACCCACTTCTAAATTAACCTTTTTCTTGCTAAGTAATTATCCTGAAGCTTCTATGGGTATCCTCTAACTCTTTTCAGTTGCAGGGACTGAGACTGACAAAGAAATGGCACCCACTACAGGCAAAGAAGAGAAAAAGGTGTGTTCTTTTTGTATTATTCACATTAATTATGATTGCTTTTATTGTTTTCTTTTCCAGTTCTCTTTAAATTATTTGTGTATATCCTTATTTATTAGCTAACGCTCTTCTCTTCCCCTGTTTTGGTGCTCACTGCTAGTCACTGTTTCTCGCTGAAAGTTTTGGTGGTTTTGTTGTGTTCTTTCTTGATCAGTAACCGCCAATTACTTGCTACTTCTGGTAACTATTTGGCTTCAAACTGCTTTTCCCTAGCACAAGTTAGCCTTTGCTTTACTGCATCTTGCATTATGTTTTCTCTGTTAGAAAACAGGTTCAAGTTTGGTGATGTTTGCTATGCTTTGCTTCTTTACTTGAGCCATTTTGCATCAACTGTCTGTCTATCCTTGTAGAGGGTATGATTCTCGTTTTGTTGTTTGATATCTGAGAAAGATTATTGATTTTGCAAATGTGTAAAGTTTGTAATTTTAAGTTTTTTCTTGTGCATGTGGGTAAGGGGTATATGGTTGGAAGTCGAAGTTGAAGTACAATCCCTTTCATCGACCTTTTCTTCTTATCTTGGCTAAATGGATGATTATGATTAGCCACTTTTCATGCTGATAAAGTGATAATAGAAGTTTCATTGTGCAGTATTTGTAAATGCCAACTAGTGATTAGAAGTCTTTAAGGTATTGAATTTTGTGCTCTCTTGCTGTAATCTTCCATGTTTTTTAATTTAGACTTTTGAGCTCGAGATATTGGGTTCGTCAATATGGGGAGGTCTCCTGCAAAGTGGATCAAGTCCTTTCTTCATGGGAAGAAATCATCCAAGTCTAATTTCTCAAAAGGAAATGATATTTCGGTAAGATTTTTTGTCTATTCACGTTTACATTGTACTCATCTTCTCTAAGTCATTCCAGCTTGAAAAACAACATAACATCATGGGGAACATAGAGATGTTTCAGGATTTGAGTCACTGTAAGAGACACAGCAATCACACACCTTCAGAAAAAAGAAGAAGAAAAAAAAATTTGTTAATGCAGATCCCAACTGTCAATCGAATTTAACAAGTGGGAACATACGTGCTTTTAAGTTAGCTACACTTGAAATTGGAACAGAACATAATGAATCAATGGAATTTGAAAATCCAAAAAATCAGTGAAAATTTTCTTTTATGTCAGTCAACATAATTTGTTGACATGTTCCTCAAGTTAACATATTTTATTTACTTTTTTAACTTTGTTGTCCATGAAGTTTCTCAAAACAAATTCCTAAAAGTTTTCTGTTCCAGTACAGCAACAGGGAAATAAAGAAGTATCGATTCCTCCTAAAGCACCTTTGACTGATATAACTGCCAATCCTCCACAAGAGTCACTGCTGGTTGCTGAAACAGGAAGTGAGTTGGACCAAGACCATGAAGTCTCTGCCAACTTGCCCCATGATGGGGTACCAGTTTTGAATGCAGTAGACAATTGGAATGCAGAAGATATCTGTTCTACAGGCAATACTGAGAGAATCAAGCTTTACAAAGCTGCCACAAGGGTACAGGCAGCTTTTAGAGGTTATCTGGTAGTATCTCCGTTACCTAAATATACTACAACTTTTTGTCCTTTCTCCTGTTTGTTGAGAACTTGAGATTCAGTGACATGCGAGCTGCTATTTCCATTACCTAGTTGTTGGGTCTAATTGTTTGATGTGGCAGCATCATCAATTCTTCCAAAATTGGCTGTGCAGTTTTAGTTACTGAAAACTGTGTAGCAGTTCGCAGGTGATGTTTCTAGTCAGATGTACACCACTGCAGTGAACTTTGTATTCTTCCTTTGGAATGGACTATCAGAAATTTTATATTTTGGTCTATCAACATTCTGCTGATACTGGGATGTTGTTTTTAAAGGATCGTCATGCATTCCGAACACTCAAAGGCGTAATAGGGTTACAAGCACTTATTCGTGGTCATTTGGTTCGACGGCAAGCAGCTGCTACATTATACTCTCTGCTGCTAATTGTGAAGATTCAGGCATTGGCTCGTGGACAGAAGGTTAGACGTTCAGCCGTTGGAATTGACGTGCGGGATAAATGCAGTCTGGAAAGACTTCAGGTGATTCACCATTGACTTATAACCTTATATTGTTTTTTCATTTTTCCTCAGTGTAGCTAATTTGCCTGATCTATAATTACTGTTTGTGTGCTGCGGACACTAAGGGTCATCATGACTGAAATGATGCATGTTGAAGTTAACACGTAGGAATGTAATATTGACTACAAACTCTGATAGTCCTCATTTCCTCTCTTTCAATAATATATCATGAAATTTAAGATGTCTGATTAATGAGTGTGTTAAGGATTGTTCTACACTAGGATAGATAGTTCATTGTTACTCTGGTCCTTGATATATACTTTTTTTCTTCATCAGGGTGCTAATTGCGCAGAATCTTCTAGAACCAAATTCTCTATTGCAGGAGAGCAGCTCAAGGAGAATGCTTTTGCTAGGAAGGTGATAATAACATTGAGTTGTCTATTGTTCTGCATTAAACTTTAGTGGGCATGGATATATAATAGATTAATCTCAATTTTATGAGCCAATACCGCACCAAAATTTCTGTTTGTATGAAGCATTGCGTCTCAATTGATGGCCTTGTCAATGCTTTTACTTGAACTTGTCTGAAATGTCTTGTATCATGTATGAGTTGGAAACTTTCTCATAACAAGTCTAGGGTAAGAGATCAACATGTCCTGATACTTCTTGTGGTTTTGGAAGGTGATATATACGTAGTGACATGGTAGATTTGTTTAATGGACAGCTAAAAATGATGCATGCGTTGTTTTCCTTTATAGAAATTCTTAATGGCATATTGCAGCATATTGCCTTTCTGCGGTTTTGGTCTGAAGTACACTAATTATAATTAGTCAAGTCAATCCGAAATCTAATTCAGCCTACAATTGTGATATGCCTAAAAGGCAACTGAAAAAGATGAATTGTTCTTG
The DNA here is from genome assembly GCA_027576455.1 of Erythroxylum roigii. Taxonomy (NCBI): domain Eukaryota; kingdom Viridiplantae; phylum Streptophyta; class Magnoliopsida; order Malpighiales; family Erythroxylaceae; genus Erythroxylum; species Erythroxylum roigii. The sequence goes on from JANZXV010000003.1 coordinate 11,610,192, forward strand.
AACCCTATGGTTTAGCTTACAATCTTCGTCTTCTTAACTAAGGATGCATCCCCTTTGTTTTATTAAGCTTCTGGCTGCAGCATCTAGTGGAAGACCTATATGCATGCACTATGATCCTGGGGAACCTAACTCAGCCTGGGAATGGCTGGAGAGGTGGACAAGGTCGCATATATGGGAGTTCCATCGGCAAGTGAAGAAGAATGTAAATTTGAAGTCTAAGAATAAATGTGAAAATTTAGGAGTGAATGCTAAACTAGGCAAACCCAAAAAAAGTGTTGTGAGGCTATCAGGCGCTAATATCCGAAGTTCCTCAGGTGATTCATCTTCGGAAAGGCATAAACAGAACCTACGAAAGATCTCAAACCAACCAGCAGAGTCCAGTCCAAGACATGCACAGAATGGATCTGAAAAGTTAAAAACAACGTTAAGAAAAACTTTTAAGTCCTCAAAGAAGGCTGGTGAAAGATCTGAGGTTGATAAGAAGAGAACAAAGCGTGATGTGACAAAGGTATCCAATATTGCTAGTTCGCTGGAAGTTTCAGAGTGGTCGGACTCTGTTGATAAGATGAAAGATACAGTAGACGACGAGTTGGCAGTTTTAAAAAAGTCTGAAGTTGATAAGAGTTCGATAGCACCTGCAGTGGATGACGATGCTGAAGTTATGGTTGAGAATCCTAATTTTGATTCCCAGGCCAAGGTGGCTGACATTGGAGAGGTAAGTAAGCAGCAAGAGACTAAAAATGATAATACGAATGATGATGCCCCTAACACCGGAGAGGTAAGTAAGCAGCAAGAGACTAAACATGATAGTACGAATGATGATGCCCCTAACACCGGTGAAAGAAGAGCTTCATTCCCCCTACGTATAGAACCTCCGGAGAATGGGGTTAGCAATAGCAGCACACCAAAACTGCCCAGCTACATGGCACCAACTAAATCTGCAAAGGCTAAGTTGCGAGAACAAGTATCCCCAAGGTTTTCCCTAGATGGATATGAGAAGAATAGCACGGCTAGACGTTATTCTCTCTCATCTTCCATCAATGACAAGCTAACTTCAATATCACCAAGGGCACAGAACCTGGTGCAGGAAGATGGTAACGGAGTGATAAAAAGTGACAAATCTCTATCTTCTCCTAGAGATGGTAATGGGAAGAACCTTTCAAAAAGAATTTCCCATTAGGGACCCAAGTCTTTTGTTTAAAAGTTGAAATTTCAATCCTGTGTTACTCATTGAATCTTTTGTGCGCTTGAGAGAGTTACCAATGTGCTTCCTGATGGCTGCAATGGGCAGCTCTTTTTGATATCAAGAAAGGTTGAGGCTGAGCTTTTTTTTTAATTAAAAATATATTAAATTCGTGGAATGCATATTCCTCTTTCTAATTGGCTTTCTCATAAGGCTATCAAAGGAGAGTGGAAGAGGTAGTTTTCCATGGATAGCACACTGTAAGAGGCAGAAAGAAAAGAATGTTTTGAAATGGGTGAATACCAGTTAACCTTTTGGGTACATAATACTCTGTAAAAGTTTCTCATCTTTGTCAATAACATATTTGAGTTCTTCATGGGCTGGGTTGGAGGAGCACTTGCCCTGCTGGTCTTGTGATAGAAGCAAATGTAATGTAACAGTAGTAAAAATGTAATACGAAAGTGATAGCAGAAATGAAAAGAGGAATCAAAGGATTATATTGAAATGGTTTATGAGAGCTGACACTGGCAGATTTCAGAGCTCTGCCTTTCTCAGTAATGTCATCATTCAACTACAATATTCCTCATACTCTCTCCTTCTCTCACTGTCTATATATAAGCTACTTTGTATAACAAACGTATAATCTGTATAACAAACACATAACGAAATGCCCTGCTGGCTGATGTACCCTGTACCCCCTAACAGAATATAACAATTAACCACACGCACAGCCACTTGGCTGATGTCCTTTCCTTTATTCGTGACAAGTTCAGATTCTTCTACTCCTTGTTGGACCCAGCTCTAGGAAAACCTCTTGCCTTCCTCCTTTGATACACGAACTGGATTGCCGGTTTGCTAGGCCCATCATCTTGTTTGCCACCGAGCAATTCAGCGCGAGTACGTCTCTCAAGTTTTGTTGGGACGCTGACTTAACTTTGCTCAGAAATATTCTATTCAAGGTCTAGTGTCCAGAAACTCGAACCCTTTGCTTTGTTATTGTTCTACTGTCTCTGCCTGTGCTTAATTTTGCATATGAAATCCTGATGACCACTGTGTGCCCTGTATTTATGCTTAAGCCTTAAGACTCTAATTGAAGATTTGAAGATTGTCCATATACTCTCAATTAAATCCAAGCGTGTTCTGCCAACTGTTTTTTTATTCTCATTTGCTGTAGGGAATAAAAGACAGGAATGGTAACTGCGAGCGGAGCAGAGGATGTGGAGAAGTAGGCTCAACTTCCAAACTTACAATACAATACCATCATGGGCATCACATAATTATGTTATCAGCAAAACCAACAAACTGAACATATTGAAGCAGTCCGTTGCGTTACAACTTACATAGATTGCAGACTGTCTTCCTCTCTTCCTTTCAAACTAAAAAAAATGTCAAATTTATTTTTGTTGAACAAATCGCAAGTAGAGTGACTTAACATATAATTTTATTGACAATACTAAATAATTTATAACACATTACGACTTAGTACAAAAACATAATACAAGTTATTTTTGGCATTCGAATCCTTTGGTCTTACAAGGCCTTAATAATTCTTGCAATGTCTTAGAATTCAATTTCTGTGGAATGCTTTTTATTTCTTGTTATGAACAAGAACACGTAAATCCATGCTTATATAGGTCCATCTCTCACCATAAAATATTATGTCCGTTTGTTAAATTTTATAAGATTGACCTTAAATAAACTGAGTATATACAAGTCCAAAGAGGTTCCATTTTAAAGTCAATTGATGATAGGGGGAGTAACTCGCTAAGTTTATATGCATGCTCAAGGTCATATATTCTTTTCATATGGGACAAATTTTCACTTATATTTCAACACGCTCCTCTCGCATGTGGGCTAATTTAAGACCTAACACGTCACATAGTCTATCATGTCGAAGTGGTGACGGTTAATCTTGCTTTGATACCATGTTAAAAAAACTGAATTGTTTTGTATTTTCACTTGGTTCTAGGTTGTACATTATTTATATAAATGGAATTTGACTTATGTCAATCCCATAATCTGTTGTCTCCCAGAGTAAATTATTCTATCCTAAAATAAAAAAGGATTTTATCCTAAGATAGAAAAGACCATGGGCTATATATGAAATTTCTAGCTGTACAAGATATTCTGGATATTCAACATAGAAAGCAAGATATTTTAGATTTTCAACACTCTCCCTCAGCTGGTGAATGGACATTTTCCATTCCCAGCTTGTATGTAATATCTTCAAAGTTGGACGTCGACATGCCCTTAGTTAAGACATCTGCCAACTGATTACTTGATGCTATATATAGAGTGTAAATCATGCCACTGTCCAGCTTCTCTTTAATAAAATGTCTACCAACTTCGATATGCTTCGTGTGATCATGTTGCACTGGATTGTGTGCAATGTTGAAGGTAGACTTCTTGTCACAATAAAGTTTCATAGGTCCTTCCCACTTGAGGTTAAGGTGATCAAAGAATATCTTGAGCCATAGTAATTCACAAACTCCATGAGCCATAGCTCTAAATCTTGCTTATGCACGTGATCTTGCAACAACCGATTGCACTTGATCTTGCAACAACCGATTGCTTCTTACTCCTCCATGTCACTAGATTCCCACCAAGAAATGTATAGTATCCTGAAGTTGATCTATAATCTACCACATAACCTATATAATCAGCATTAGTATATGCCTCTATGAACAACCCTTTTCTTAAACAAAATCCCTTTACCGGGTGTAGCTTTGAGATAGGATAGAATCCGGTTGACATCTTGTAGATGTTTCTCTTTTGAATCATGCATAAATTGGCTTACTATGCTTACAACAAATGCTATGTTTGGCCTTATGTGGGACAGGTATATCAGCTTCCCAACCAATTGATGATATCTTCGCTTGTCTACTGTGCTAGCATCCTTCTCTTCACTTAGTCATAAGTTAGGTTCAATGGGTGTGCTTCCTGCCTTGCATCCAAGATTCCCTGTTTCTTTAAGTAGGTCCAAAACGTACTTTTGCTGAGAAACAAAGATGCCTTTACTTAAGTATGCTACCTCAATGCCTAAAAAATACTTTAGCCTTCCCAATTCTATAATTTTAAACTCTTTTGCTAAGTGAGTGATTCTCTTTCAATTGGATCATTCCTGGTGACAATAATGTCATCTACATAGACAAGTAGTGTTGTAACTCCTCCTTTTGCATGTTTTATAAACAAAGTATGATCTCCTTGACTTTGTTTGTATTGCATTGTTAGCATCACTTTAGTAAATATTTCAAACCAAGCTCTTGGCGATTGTCCATATAAAGCTTTCTTTAACTTGCATACTTTCTTCCCACAAAAAATTTCATTGAAACGCGCAAAGGTTCCATGTAAACCTGTTCTTCTAAATCCCCGTGTAAGAATGCATTCTTAACATCGAATTGTTGTAAACACCAGCCAAAGTTAGCAGCTAAAGACAAAAGAACACGTACAATATTCATTTTTGCTACGAGTGCAAAGGTCTCTTGATAATCTACCCTATATGTTTGTGTATATCCTTTTACAACTAATCGAGCTTCATACCTTCCTAGTGAACCATCAGCTCTATATTTAAATGTGAACACCCATTTACACCCCACTGTTTTCTTTCTCTTAGGCAAGTTTGCAATTTCCCAAATCTTATTTCTCTTTTGAGCATTCATTTCCCAAATCTTATTTCTCTTTTGAGCATTCATCTCCTCTCTCATAGCTTCTACCCAATTCTTATCTCTAAGTGCATCTTGTGGTGTTTGTGGAATTAGAATGGAGTTGATGGTGGTAAGGAAAGTTTTATGTTGTGGAGAATGTCTATGGAATGATACAAAATTTGAGATTGGATGCTTAAGTGTATTCTCGGGTTCCTTTTCGAATAGCGATAGGCGGGTCTAAATCATTAAAATCAGAAAGAATAAAATCAGATTTAACACACAAGGGGTCAGAAAATTCATTACCTGATTGTGGCTCAGACTTTAGGATTTGCACAGGCTCAGAAATAGGAACTTTCTTCCTTGAGTAGACCTTAAGTTGTCAAACCAGTGTTTTTCTTTGTCAGCTCAGTTTCAGGTGCAGAATTTTCATTACCAACATGTTCATCTTCAGATTCAACAAGTTCTTGATCAATTTTAGGCTCAGTTCCATTGCTAGCAAGTTCTCCATTAGAATTGGGTTCAATGTGAGGTGTATGATCAGATTTGGAAGACTTCAAGTTAAGTGCAAGACTTTGAAAATCAAAATCAAGGAGGAATTCCTTATCTTCCCAAGAACTCTCCCCCTAAAAATGAGAATTGTTATTTTGAGAGTACGGTTCATTTTCAAAAAACGTGACATCCATGGAGGTTAAAAAAAAAATAGAAGGTGGATGATAACACTTATATCCTTTCTTTATGTTTGAGTATCCCACAAAAATACATTTTAAAGCCCTGGATCAAGTTTCCCTCTTTGATGAGCATGAATATGTATGAAAGCAACACAACCAAACACTTTTTGTGGCAATTTGCAAGAGACATTAAAATCAGGGTAAAAATCAGAAAGTGCAGTTATGGGACTTTGATTATTTAAAACTTTGGAAGGTACTCTATTTATCAAATATGCAACAGTTAAAACAACCTCCCCCCAAAAGGTTTTTGGAACTTTATGTTGAAACAAAATTGCTCAAGTTATATTAAATAAATTTCTATTTTTCCGATTTAGCAATCCCATTTTTTTGGGGTGTGTCTACACAATATGACTCATGTATTATACCCTCTTTTTGAAAGAAAGATGAGAGAATTTGATTAAAATAGTCTCTTGCATTTTCTAATCTTATTCTTTTAATCAAACTTCCAAATTATGCGAAAATCATTTTAAGGAATATTGGAAAAATACTGCTCTGATTTTTCTTTTATAAGAAATAACCAGGTAGTTCTAGTGCAATCATCTATGAATGTGATAAACCATTTAGCTCCAGAAATACTCAAAATTCTACATAGTCCCTAAATATCAGTATGCATCAAAGAAAAAGGTGTAGTAGATGTTGTATTACTTAATGGAAATGACACTCAATGATGTTTAGCAATTTTGCATGTATCACAATGAAAACTACTAACGTCTTCATCGTTTGTCTCCAACGGTTATAGAAGTTCCATTTGCAACAGTAATTTTTCTATTTCCAAGACATAGGTTATATATTCCAAATCTGATTGGGTTGTGAGTCATATGGTCAATGGCTACTGAGTCAATGACCCAAGAGCCTAGGGATGACATAATCGAGGAACTTAAAGCATGAGAGTTAAGGCACTTAGCTGATTGAGCCAATGAACACATACTAGAGGACTTTTCAAGAGCACTTAGGAGGTTTCTCAACTTTTCTATTTCTTCTTTCTTGAATTCTCCAATATCAACCTGGTCAAATTTTTCTTGAGTTTGGTTTTCCCCATTAGTAAAGTGGGCTTTTCCTCCTTGGAATCCTCTTTCACGGCTAAGGACTTGTTCCTTCCCATGGGTTTGAAGCAATCCTCTTACGTATGGTGTGGTCTTTTGCAATATGTGCGCCAAATTGGGTCTTTATTTGACTTTGCACGCCCATTACCTGTGTTTGTTTCCTTATTGCTCAATTTTGTAAAAACCATTGTTGATCCTTCTAATGTTTTAGGCTCCAACATAACTTCTCTCCTATTCTCTTCAACCCGGATCAGTGATATTGTCTCGTTCAGAGATAGTAATTTTTCCCTTCCCAATATATGAACTCTTACCTCATCAAATTCCACATTGAGACAAGCAAGGAAGTCATAAATTCTATCCTTTTCGATAAAGCTTTTCAAGGTCGTTGCATCTTCACTACACAACATTTAAACACACCAGTATTGGTCCATTTCCTGCTATAGATTTTGCAAAAGGTTGGCATATTGAGTAACAGTAAGGTTACCTTGTTTAGTGGCTAAGATCTTCATTTTGATCTCATAGATCAGGGCAGCTTCTCCTGCCTTTGAATAGGTCCATCGAATTGCATCCCATATGTCTCTAGCTGTTGGTAGGAACATGCAAGTGTCACTTATTTCAGGTAACTTGGAGTTCCACAATCATGCATGACCATGGAATCCTCTTCATCCTAAGCAGCAAATTAAGGGTCTCCCTCTCTCGATCTGATTCCATGTAGGTGACTGAGTTTGCCTTTTCCTTTGAGAAATGTTTGAACAAGATGTGACCACTTCAAATAATTTTTTCCATCAAGCCTATAGGCTACCTAAATATTCTGCAAATCCCCTGTTTGTTGAGTATTTGATGTCTCCTCTGATTTGGTAGTGGAATTGATTTCTGAAGTTTCAGACATGTCAAAGGTTTGAATAAGAACAAAGAAAAAATTGGCAATCAAGGCCAATGATGGGAAAAAATCGCAATAAAGACTTGGAAAGAAGAAAATACTCAGTAATGAAGGCTGATAGAATGAGTAACTTACTAGGCTTATATGCATACTTAGGCCATATATTTTTTCTATGTGGGACAAACTCCCACTTATATTTCAACACGCCCCTCACGTGTGAGCTAATTTAAGACCTAACACGTGCATAGTCTATCGTGTCGCGGTGGTGACGGTTGATTCAAGAGCAACTTATTTTGATACCATGTTAAAAAACTGAGCACGGGTTTGGGAATGAGTATGGGTATAATAGTAGAAGGGAATGGGAATGAAAATAGGAATAGGAATGGGTATAAAAAATGATGTTTGGTTTGTAACTTGGGTTTCTGTATTAATACCAATAATGTTGTTGTT
>JANZXV010000003.1:11651022-11662113 GCA_027576455.1 Erythroxylum roigii
GCAAGCAAATTCTTTGCATTCATCGTTCAAATACCGCCCTTTCCATCGCTTGATTGCCTCAACCCTTTGCTCTTTGATGGAGCCTTCTAGCTCCAACAGTTTCCTCTCAGCCCTAATTTAATCCATCACTGCTTCATGGCAGTCATGGAGGACTTTCAAATGAAGCTCTTGTTCCATTTTTCTGAAGAATTATCGTTGAGAACTTCTCTCTTCATGTCCTCATTGATGAGCTGCAATGCTCGGCACTCTTTTTCCAGCTCATCCCTGGACGCAACCACTCGACTCTTTTCCTCCTCCACCGAAACAAGCTGAGCTCTTAGAACGCTCTTCTCTTCCTCCAAAATGCTCTTCGCCTCCTTCACCGAAGCAAGCTGAGCGCCCAGGACGTTCTTCTCTTCGTCCGCCTCTGAAAGATGAGCCCTCAAAGCATTGACCTGACCAAGAAGATTTTTAATCTCCCGGTCCATCGATTTGGTGACCTGGTCGAACTGATCAATGCGTTCGTACATGCCAGAGACGAATGCCAGATCCTGTGATGAAGAACTTTGTTAGAGAAAAAAAGGCGGACACGTACCTTTGCGCAGCCACGTATGAGACTAGCCATCATCTCTTTGTTGGTCAGCGAATCCAAAAACTCCCCATCCACAGGAGGAACGACCTTCTGGGCAACGGGAAGAGCAACATCGATGTTCCTAAGCGATGCAGTCATATTAAGACTGATCGTGGACACCCACTTTTCGTCGCTGGAGGCTCGCTCCTTCCCCTTACCTCTGTCCGACCGGAGCACACGCTCTTTCCCCTTACCCTTGTCCAATTGGCAGGATGCCTCGTCCAATTGGCAGGACGATCGTTCAAGACTCCAAGCGGTCTTCTTTCTCTTGAGGGCCGTAGACTGGTCAGGCACCGTCAGAAGGGCCATCAACGCTGTAGACTGGTCAGGCACCGTCGGCTGAACGACGTCTTTGCGGACCTCCACCTCTTTCCTTTGCTCCTTCACCTTCAAGGCAGATTTAGGCCCTTTGTGCTAGCCTTTGGATTTAGGGGAACTGGAGGAGGGGGTGAGATCCCTGAGTTTCACCATGGCTGCACAAGTATAGAAACAGGTTAGAAATCAAAACTAATGCTCATGAATGCAGCAAGTTGTTAAACTACGAGGAGTCAACCAGAAGGGGCAGTTTCTTCTTCTAGCTCGTTAATCCGAGGTGGGGGGTTAATTAAGAAGGCATCTACTGATGCCCCTCCACGATACCCCAGGATAAGACGGTCGAAAGCATACCGACCGAGCGCCTTAATCCGATCGATTACTCCCCTTTCCTCCCTAGTAAGGGATATATTGGAAATATCATTCCACTGCTCGGCCAGGGGATATCTCCACGACCTGGCTTCAAAGGTAGGTCCTAAGGGCCTCACAAAGAAATACTTCGTCCTCCACGCCTTGATTGCTGAAGCTGTTCCAGTAGGACGATACCTTGCATCCCTATACTGGAGATGGGGGACCCCGGTCCCAACACTTGAGTTCTAGTTCATTCGCAAAAAATGACACAGAACATCGACCGATGGTGGACACCCGAAATGATGGCACATCAAAGCCTGACCGTTAACGAACCTCCAACCATTCAGGGGAATCTGACTCGGCCTTAATTGGTAGGCGTTACATACCTCATCAATGATCGGGGCATACGGAAGCTTCATACCACCAACCGAGAAAAAGTTGTCTGTAACAGCAAAATAGTCTCCTATAGCGCTATAAATTCGTTCGTTCTGGGAAGCCAATCTGGGTCCCCATGACGAAGGGATGTTGTTCTTGATGATCGATCGGGTCAATTCCCTTTCGGTCATCGTTGATTCGTCGCTCGGCGGCTCTTCAACGACCAGCCCATCTTTCCGGTCACTCGCCGCGACTTCTCCACTCCCCCTCACCTCCGGCACCGCCATCACTTCCGCCATCCCTTCAAGCAGCCCGACTATTTGTAAAGCACTTTCTTCGTTAAAACCCGCAGATGTTTGCGATGGAGACCGGTGAGGAGGCGACGAACGAGAAGAGGAGGCAGTGGTTTCATTCCTAGGCTTAACTTCACCTCTAGGACTGGTTGACAACATGAATACAAAAAGGAAATTTGTAGGATAAGGATAAGAGAAAGGACGTACCTAGTTTAGTGACTGAAGTTGGGGATTTGGACGACGGTGAAAAGGAAATTCCGATGACTGCAAGCAAAGAGACAAAGAAGATAGGAAGCAGAGACTGGAGAATCGAACACGTAGAAAGTGAAGAAATGAATCAATTTCGAGCATTTATAACAGAATACTGAATGGGCGTACTAATCGAACCCGGATGCGTGGCAAAATCTGAGTCGTGGAGAATTAGGGTTGTCAGATATATGGAGCGGCGCAAAAGCTGAAAGGACGCTTCATTTCGCATGACAGCTGCGCGACAGTTATAAAGACGCTTCATTCCAAATTTTGAAAATCTGTCAGAGGATACGTGTTGTAAGTAATGATTAAATCTAGTGCTTTGATTAGGCGTCGACGTCCAATCAATCAGCCCTATCTCTACGCTCGATCGGTCGGTCCTATATCTACGCTTGATCGGTCGGCCTATCACGAGCTATCATGCGGACGAGCGGCATAATCTTTATGTACTCCTTCGACCCTTCTCCATGATCAGAATCGAGGAGTAGGGGGCTTATGGTTGGGTTGGTCGTGCTAGGCCCAAGCCCAAACTCAGAACGACACATGGGCCGATCGGTCCGTTCCTCGACGTTGACCTAATTCCTACAGGTATTTACTATACAAACTCATTAACTCATCATGAAAAAGGTACGACTTTAGAACCCTCGTATTTTCTTTATTTCTAGCCACCAAAACCCTCACAAAAAGACTAACTTGAGCGTCGGAGGGGCCTACTGGCAGTCAACCCCGGTGTGTCTTTATTGTTTTGCAGGTATCTCTCAGCCAAAGTCAACCAATCTCATGGATCCAAGCAACATCGCCCAGCCCCATCAAAATCAGACCGAACCACAATCAATGTTCAAATTGATTATTCAAGGTATGTTCAAATATTGTTATAATTGATCTTTTATTAATATTGCGAAACAATTTGATTGAAAGAACATATTGTCAAAGTAGTCTCTCTTGTGTAAATTAATTTACTTTATAATATTAAGATGGTTGTGTATGTGTAATTCATGCATATATTGATCAGCCCAAAGGAAGGCCAATATTTTGGTCGAAATACATATACACCTGTGGTGATAAATATCTGAAAATTATTAGGTTAGTTATGTAAACTATTAATCGGTTCAGAAAAAGGTTAATTGTTTGACAGTTTTGTTATTATCAATATTTGATTACTGCACCAAGAGTACCACTTGCAAGTTAATATTTATGTCCAAAAACTAAATATTAATATTGTGCAAGAATCTTTTCATGGGCTTTACCATTATTTAATTTTATATGATTATGTGGAATTTATGTGAGCTTATTTGTTTGTTGTTTTGTTCTATACTCAGTTGCTACTTCTGCTTCTACTATTACTGCCAGCATCAATTATATTACCGTGCTTAACGACACAAACTTTAAGGCATGGAATGAGAACGTTATGATTGTTTTCGGAATCATGGATCTAGACCTTGCATTAAGAATTGTCACGACTAACAGTTCCTCAGATGATAAGAGGGGCATAAAAAGGTGAGAATGTTCAAATCGCATGAGTCTTATGATTATAAGGCATGCTATTCTAGAAACCTTCAGTGGCAGTATGTCCGAAGGGGTAACTAGTACCAAAGATTACCTTGAGGAAATTGAAAACAGGTTTGCCAATAGCGAAAAGGCTTAAACGAGTATGATTTTGGAAAATCTCATTTAAGTGACGTATAAGGGAAAAGGAAACATAAGGGAGTATATCTTGAAGATGTCGCATCTTGCTTTGAAACTCAAGGCACTAAAGTTAGAGCTATCTGAGGACTTGCTTGTGCACTTAGTTTTGGTATCTCTTCCTGTATAATTCAGTCAGTTTAAGGTTTGCTACAACTTTCAAAAGGAGACTTGGACTCTAAATGAGCTAATTTCTCATTGTGTCTAAGAAGAGGAAAGGTTAAAGCAAGAGAACACAGAGAGTGCTCATTTGACAACTATCTTAAAGGATAAGAACTTGAAAAGAAAGAAGGGTAAGGAAGCTGCAGGTGCTACACCACAAAAGAAACATCAGAAGCAACATGATAAGGCCTTTACCTATTTTTTATGTGAAAGTACTGCACACAAGAAAAAGGATTGTATCAAATATCACGCATGGCGTACGAAGAAAGGTACATTTCTTGCTTTGGTTTGTTCTGAGGTTAAATTAACTTCGGTACCTATACACACTAGGTGTCTAGATTTTGGTGCTACCACTCACATCAGTGTATATATGTAGGGTTGCCTGAGCCACCGAAAGCCAATTGATGGTGAGAGATATGTCTATATGGGTGATGGTAAAGCGATAGAAGTTGAGGCTATTGGAACTTTTAGGTTACTGTTAAAGACCAGTTATTATTTGGATTTGAATGAGACCTATGTTGTGCCGCCATTTAGACATAATTTAGTTTCTATTTTTGCATCGAACAAATTTGGTTACTCTTGTTCATTTGGAAATGGTCAATCTAGTCTTTTTCAAGACTCAATGCATGTTGGTACTGGTTTTTTTATCATTTATTGATAACCTATATTTGATTAATAAGGTTGCCTCAGATAATGAAACTCTGCATGTATGTAGAAGTATAAAGTGAAAATTAGCCAATGAGAATTCTGCTTCATTATCGCACAAGCGAGTTTAGGGCATATCTCTAAACAAAGAATTGGACGTCTTATGTCTGATAGAATTCTTGATCCGTTTGATCATGCGGACTTTGAAAATTATGTCAATTGTATTAAGGGGAAACAAAAAACCTTAGAAAATCAGGTGCTAATATGGCTATGGATGTCTTAGAACTCTTACATACAAACATTTGCGGGTCATTCCCTACAACTTCTTGGGATTGTTAAAAATATTTTATTACGTTTATAGATGAGTACTCCTATTATGGCTACTTGTATCTTATTCATGAGAAGTCCCATTTTCTGGACGTGTTTAAAACTATAAGGTTGAAGTTGATAGTCAACTTAACAAAAGAATAAAAAGTATAAGATCTAACTGTGGTGGTGAATACTATGGTAGATATGACGAATCAGGTGAACAACGTTCAGGACCATTTGCTAAGTTCCTTGAAGAGTGCGGTATCAATCCACAGTATAATATGCTAGGATGTCCTAGTATGAATGGTGTTGCTGAAAGGCGAAATAGAACACTGAAGGACATGGTAAGGAATATGATTCGTCAGTCTACTTTACCTTAATCTCTTTATGGAGAAGTATTAAAGACTGCAGCTTTCATACTCACTAGGATTCCAACTAAAACAACTACCCAAAACGAAATCAAAATAAACATTAAAAAACTTAATATGCTAAATTCAACAATTAAGTACAATTTAGAACCTATTGAATCAGATTGTGAAACAAACTCTACAATCTCTTCATTATATCAATATGACAACCAAAAGTCAGAATCAACAACTGAATCTGAATACAACATTTATTCAAGTGATTATTCAGAATAAAAAAAGTCAATGCCTATATAGACATTGGCGTTATTGTTTGTATAACATCTAAAACACTTTTACAAAATTGAAAAAATTAAATAAAACTTTACAAATCAGAATAACAGATGGAAGTATAAAGTCTATATGGTATGTAAGCTATTATAATAATATTATTATTGAAATCTATACTTTTATTATACCTTCCGTTTATCAACAGAAATCAGGATTACCATTAATTTTAGGAAATAATTTTCTTAAAATATACAATCCCTTTTGTCAATATCTACATTATATAACCTGAAGAACATCAATAATAAAATCTTTAAATAAAAAATCGATAATACTTAAAATTCTTATACACCATACAACTTATTATAAAAATCTACAACTTATAACAATAATATTAAATCAGTTACAATTTTATCTTCTTAATAATCTTACTTTATAAAATTAAATCGAAAGTTTAATAGAACAAGTTTGTAGCGAAACTCTTTTAGACCCTAAAAAGAATACTAATAATCAATTAATTGAAATAAAACTAAAAGATCCTACACAAGAAATCAATATTTTAAGGACAATATTTTTTCTTTGGTTTAAATTATCGGTATTTTTTCTTCTAGAAAACTTTTTATAAGGTTTAAATGGGAACTTTTTATACTTGAACTTAGGATATTTTCGCCACTTATATTTATTTTTAGGTTTTCTTTGTTTTGAATAAAGAGAATCACATTTGATCGCGATTTTCCGATATATGTAGTTTTAATATTTTAACCTCGATATTTCGCAAGCGTACGGGTCATTTGCGTAGTACCTAAGGTGTCAATCCTACGAGGAGGGTTAATCTAATCCTAAACTTTAAGGCCAAAACAAATTGCAAAAATTCAACTGTAACTAAGCTAAAACAATAATGCAATTCAATCAACTAATTTAACTCAAGAATAAATCACAAAATATTGACAAATCAGCAAATTGCGATGCACACACCAACAATCAACCTAAGGAACTACCAATTGAGAGAAAGAGGAAAATTTTACCTATCTTTAACACTAACCTAATTAATTATGAAATGTCAGATTATTGGTCCTAGACTATCCTAGGGTTGGTTACTCTCTTTTGAGTTATAACCAAAAGCCCTAAATTATAAACCCTAATCAGATTATGGAAAATTGCAATTTCTTAATTCACAATTTATCCAAACCCTAATTAGATTTGACGTTTTCTACTAGACTACCGGAACCTATGTGAGATCTCTCGTCACACAATTACTAGACTACCGGAACCTATTCCTTAGTAGGCTTTCTAAAAAAAAAATCAAGCTACTAATAAGTTTGGTAGGTTTTTAATTGAAAGCATTCTTTTTTTGTTGATTTTTCTTTAAGGATATGAACCTATTCTTTTTATGTGGAGGCAAACATTTGTGATAAATGTCGATCCATTTCCTTAACTAAGTCATGTTGTTATTAAGCTGTTTGGTTAGAATGTTATTATAGCCTTTTTACTCGAAGGCACACATTTGTGATGCGTGTCGATCCAATTAAAAAACTTGGCACAAAATTAAAAATTCTCGTTAAAATTAACCAATATTATATATATATAACACAAATATACAATATTTCTTGTCCCTCGGTGGACAAAAATTTGGGGGCAACTATCAAACGCCTCTGGAGATGGGAATTTTTCTGTCTTGTCCTCTGTCTCTACTGACGGGAACAGGAACCAAACAGGGTAAGGGGCTCATTTTATAGTAACCAAAGCTCATTTTGTGCTCCGCATCGCCACAGCCAATAAGAAACGCGAGGTGAAGTCATCCACCCAATTAGTTTCATCCACGTGGAGCATCCACGTAGCTTATGTGTCTTCCTTTTTATACCTCACATAAGTAGAGCTGAATTTGGCCGTTAAATATCCGGCGGTTGTTTCCGTTAGTCCCGCACTTCATTCGTCGTCCATCCCATTCCCACCCCTTTGCGGTTACGTTTACTTGTTCCGTTAGCTGAAAAAGAGAAAGACTCGAAACTCGAGTGTGGAATCGTCGGGTCATCCGTGGCCGCCGGCGAAATGGAATCACACGGTGCGGGACTTCGCCGATTGTTAGTGTTGGCATTTTGCGTTGCTGGAATTTGGTCAGCTTATATCTACCAAGGAGTTCTCCAAGAGACTCTGTAAGTTACCAAAATTTTGGCCTTGATTTCGAAATTGCCGAGTGATCTAGGGCTTAATATGATCATGATGATGATGAAAAATGCGTGCTTCTCGTTTTTTGGGAAATAGATCTACAAAGAGATTTGGTCCAGATGGAAAGAGGTTCGAGCATTTAGCATTCCTAAATCTGGCTCAAAACGTCGTGTGCTTGATTTGGTCTTATATAAGTAAGTTTTGTAGAAGCTCGAAATTTAACTATTTATTTATTGTGGTCTATGGAACTGAAACTGTCGTCTTTTTGATGTCTAGTGATAAAGATTTGGTCCAGAAGCAGTGGAGGTGGTGGGGCTCCGTGGTGGACGTATTGGAGTGCCGGCATTACCAATACGATTGGTCCGGCAATGGGGATTGAAGCTTTGAAATATATCAGCTATCCCGCTCAGGTTTGTTGATGAATAAATCCAGTGTTGTTTTTGTTTATGTATTGTAAAGAGTGATGTTTTTGGGAATCCTTGGTTTTGATAATGTTGTACAAGTTTTGATAATGTTGTACAACTATTCATCTGTTGTTATGTTAGGCTGTTTAGGTCCTACAAGTGTGTGGTGGTTCTAAGATGGTTTGTAATCGTTATGGTCTTGGTTTATTAGCTTTTTTTTTTCAGTGCAACTGGTCTATTCTGATTTTAATCCTGATTTTGGTGCCTTCAGGTCCTGGCAAAGTCCTCAAAAATGATTCCAGGTGCGGGTTGTCAATTTTGGTTGTGTAGCTTCATAATATTAATAGGAAGTCAAGCTTGCTTTCGTATAGGCAATCGCCATTTGTGGATATTTTTGTGTTAATTTAGTGTTTTGAGTTAAAATTTCTTGTTTGCAGTTTTTTAACTGCATAGCGTTTACAAGAAATGGTGTTGACTTCCATTTTATCTGTTGGTGGTTCTTTCGTTCTCTATATGCTTTTTGTAGCTCAAGCAAGCATATTTTGGGATATTTATCCAGTGTTTGATGCTATTACTGCACATGCATTCTTTGTTTTCTAGTTAAAATTACTGGCCATTGATATCCTTTACGAAGTGATCTCTACTCTTTCCAAGATCCAAATCAGCAATGTAACATGCTAGTTGTAATACAAGTTCAACTTGTCGTTCTTTTTCTAATTCTACATTTTGTTTTTTTGTTAGAGAGTTAATACTTGAAAGTGCCTGTTCAGTGCTTGTGCTGAGGCTATCATTCATCCAAAACAAGAACTCTCCAGCCATGATCTCATTTACTGATGAATTATTCATATCTTTGCAGTCATGTTGATGGGCACTCTGGTTTATGGTATAAGATACTCTTTTAATGAGTATATATGTACTTTTCTTGTTGCCGGCGGGGTATCAACATTTGCACTTCTGAAGGTTAGGCATATACCTGAAGATTATTTGACTTAGAATGCTGTATTATAACGATGGACTTCCAGTTACAGTTCTGATTCATTTACTCACGTACCCTACCCTGATTGCAGACCAGTTCAAAAACCATTAGCAAGCTGGCACATCCAAATGAACCCCTTGGATATGGACTTTGCTTCTTGAATCTTGCATTTGACGGATTTACAAATGCTACTCAGGATTCCCTCACTGCAAGGTATGCTTCATTTTACACTTATTTGCTATTTATATATCTGTTTATTTCAGTGCAAGATTTTCTTCCCCAGTTTCTTATATTGTTCTCACTTACAATGGTAAAAGATTTAGAATATCCCGCCTGTATGATGTTTTCCATCTTCCTAATTAATGCTCATTATTTTGTCTTTGCTTAGATATCCAAAAACGAGTGCTTGGGATATTATGTTGGGTATGAATATATGGGGTACGATTTACAACATGATCTACATGTTTGGCTTGCCCAAAGGTATTGGGTACGAGGCAGTCCAGTTCTGTAAGCAGCATCCAGAGGCAGCCTGGGACATTTTGCTCTTCTGCCTGTGTGGTGCAGTAGGACAGAACTTCATCTTTTTAACCATTAGCAGATTTGGTTCTCTTGCTAACACCACGATCACCACCACCCGGAAGTTTGTCAGCATCGTGGTTTCATCGTTGCTTAGTGGCAATCCACTTTCAACAAAACAATGGGGATGCGTAATCATGGTCTTCTCTGGATTGTCATACCAGATCTATCTGAAATGGAGAAAGTTGCAGAAACTACAGAAGAAGAGAAAGCATATGTGAAGATCTGTTTTAGAAGGAGGAAGCCAATCATGAAGAGGGACACCGAACTTCATGTCCAACCATTTCCTCGTATCCTTTTTTGACTTGTATTGTCATTTGAGTCATTGTTATACTGAAAAGCCACACCTAGTAGAAAGGAAGTGTAAGTGAAAAGATATGAGTTTAACCTAGTAAAGGCGTGCATGGCTCAGTAAACAGAAAGCAAGAACTCCAAAATTTCAAAGATACAGCAATAAGACGTATTATTATTAGAACATAGAGTTGAAATTATAGAATACGATTTGTTGACCATTCAAGAAACTACAAATTAGGATTCAATTTCTAAACAGGTTATAGTTGTTTGAACTGATGTGGACAACCTCATCTAGTTTGTAATACCAAATCATGGTTAACGACTTGCAAAGCTTGGCAGTAAACTGGAGGCTATAGTAGCCTGTTCATTTTGTGATCAAGATCCCATTTACCGGAGTTTTTGAAATATCTATTCTGATTCTGGAATTTGATTTTGTGTCTGTATCCACTGGGTATAGTTATACAACTTGTACAGAGATGTTTATTTTTCCCTCTACAAATCCCACAGGGTACAGGAGTGATTGTTACTTGTGACTCTGCCAGGAAGAACAAGGGAGATTGAGAGCCATTTTATTATCACTTACTCGAAATTTTCAAGGCCACATCTTTTAAAATGTTTATAATGAGAGTCGTGTTTACCGCTTAACAATTAGCTGGAACGGTAAATACTTGCAACATGCAAATGAAATGCCTGCTAAACTAATTAACTTATAGTTTAGCACTAGATTGATGATGCTATTTCTGTCTATTATTAACCAATAATAGTATAAAAAAGAAAATAAAACATAAGGTCGGTTGAGTTTTACATATAAGCAAATTTTCCATCTATTCTAAAAAAGTTTAAAAAAAAAACACGATATTACACGCATCTATTGTGGACATATCAACTCCGAAAAATTAAAGCAATCGAGTATTTTGATTGACTTAATATTGATGTGATAGCCATAATATAATAAAAAGGTGTTCTTTTATTTGAATTATTTTTTAAAAATTCCAATAGCTTGGAACAAAAAAATGTAGTCCACTCTATTATAGATAATATAATTAATTGTATA
>JANZXV010000003.1:11693449-11714567 GCA_027576455.1 Erythroxylum roigii
ATTTTAATTAATTAATTAATTATATTTTAATTAATTATATTGTAACTAATTATAATAAAATTTTATTTTTCTATATTTTTTACAAATCAATCACTATCAATGGTAATGATAATCATTTATTCCTCTTAACCAACCACCATAACTATAATGATAATATCTATTCACATTCCTCACTATATTTATTCTCATTCCTATTACCATTCCCCATGCGAACTAACCGCCTCCTGATAAAACAAATTCATGCAAGAGGGGGTGAATTGTGTGTAACTTAAAAATTTTTAAGTTACTATCAATTCGTGTAAACGATAAGAACTTGTTACATTTCAACAGAAAAGTTTGTAAATAGAAGGAGCCTATTAAAATTGAAAGCAGTTTGTTAACGTTTAAAAAATGAAAGGAGTTGTTAAAAATGAAAGAAGCCTGTTAACTTTTAAAAAGTGAAAGGGACCTGTTAACTTTTAAAAAGCGAAAGAGACTTGTTAACGTTAAAAATGAAAGGAGCCTGTTAAAAACGAAAGGAATCTATTAACGAAAGAAACGTCTTGCAATATTAAAACAAAAGGAGTCTGTTCTAAAAGCGAAGGATCCTCTTGTAAAGTAAATACACACACTATAATGCAAAATTTTAAAAGTTAAGAGAGAGAGAGAGATTGACACAGTCGATTTATACTGGTTTGGTTTATAACTAAGCTTACGTCCAGTCTCAAAGTATTAAACTTGAGTATTTTACTATAAAACTCAAAGCAGTAATTTTTTGCCTCCCAAGCTCACAAGTACATATTTTTCAAGGTTCTTTAACCTTACACACTCGTAGTGTTTAACAAACCTCTACAAGATCTCAACAAAAAATGTGTAAAGGGTTTAATAATTTCTCTCAATAGAGTGATTTCACTTTTTAAGACATAAGGAGTTTGATATAGATATAACTTTCAAGAATATTGATGCTGCTGAAGTATTTCACAAATCTGTGTATCTTTTGCAAATGCAATGGCTCTTCCTTAAGTAGACGTTTTCTTTAACTAGTCATTTCTTCAATTTAATTCTGAGTTGACTTTGTATCTAATGAATTTTCGACTTCATCTCTGTTTAAATCTTCCAATATTTAGATGTTAAGAGAAAAGTTTAGTCCAAATTTTCGACACTAATTGTTCGAATTAGTAAGATCCTTCCAGATGTTGTGGAATCATTTTTAATAAGGTAAGTTCATTAAGAAGATTTCTAAAAGAAAGGAAGCATTTATCCTATGATATCATTTCCTTTTAAGAATTATATCGTTACCTATACAATGAAATAAATCCAATTTGAATTTTGAAATATTATAGAGTTATCATCAAAATCATTAATAATAAACCTTGAGCTAACAATCTTCTCCTTTTTGATGATGACAAGTAATAACAAATATTTTTTCAAAATTTAAATTCAAAAAATACCTGCAAACTTTATATATTCTTACTCACAGTCATGATTAGAAGGAGCCTTTCTTAAACCAGGAGCCTATCGTTTATGCATATCACAGATTTAAGCTTTACAGATTCAGTTCAACAATATTTCAATAGTTAGTAAATATATCACAGATATATCATCAAAAGCAAATATATCATAAAAAAATATATCAAGATGCAAATATATCATTAACTCTCCCCTTTTGCTATTATAAAAAAGAAATAAACAACCATGAAGCAAAAAAAAAGCACAAATATGTAAGAGTAAAAATAGGCATTAAAAGATTAGAAGGAGCTTGCTAATATCTGCAAAGAGAAGTAGCATAGACTCTTTATTCGGAGTTAATATCAGATAATTTGCACATGCCAAGCTGTTTTCACAAAATCTATCTTCAGACCGTGGCTTAGTAAAGATATCAACTACTTGATTTTCAGTATTAACATGCAAAAGATCAATGGTTCCTTCTAAGAGATGATCTTTAAGAAAGTGATGTTTGATTTCTATATGCTTAGTCCTAGAATGATGCACAAGATTTTTAGAGAGATTTATTGCATTTGAATTGTCACATAGTATAGGAATATGATCAAAATTTAAAGAAAAATCCTGGAGTTAATGTTTCATCCATAAGATTCGAGTGTAACACCTGGCAGTTGCTATATATCCTGCTTTAGTTGTCAAAAGCGTTGTGCAATTTTGTTTCATGCAAGACCAAGAAACTTTAGATCCTCCAAAAAATTGACAGTGACCACTTGTGTTGTTCCTATCAACTTTATCACCTGCATAATCTGCATCACAAAAACTAGCTGTGTTAAAAGAATCAGTTTTTGGATACCATAATCCATAATCCATAATTCCATGAAGATAGCGATAGATCCTCATGAATGCTTAAAGATGGCTCTCTTTTAGATTTGATTGAAAGCGTGCGTAAAGACACACACTAAGCATAATATCTGATCTTGAGCTTGTGAAATATAATAGTGATCCAATTATTCCTCTACACTTTGCCTCATTCGTAGTCTTGCCTTCTTCATCCTTATCAAGTTTAGTTCCAAAATATATAGGAATACCCATCGGTTTGGCATTCTCAAAATGATATTTTTTTTAATGAGTTCCTTTGTATATTTGTTTTGACTAATGAAGATTCATTTTTTTGTTTGCCTAAATTGCAACCCAAGAAAGAAAGATAGTTCCCTCATCATCCTCATTTCAAAATCCTCATGTATTAAAGTTGAGAATTCTTCATAGAAGGATTAATTAGTAGCACCAAATATTATGTCATCAACATATATTTGCACTATGAGTAAATCATTCTCCTTTTTTTAATAAATAAGGTTTTATCTACCTTTCCTTTTTTGAAGTTATCTCAAGCGAAAAGTTACTTAACCTCTCATACCATGCTCGAGGAGCCTGCTTTAGACCATACAGGGCTTTAGTCTACTTTATCACATAATTAGGATGATTTTCATCTTCAAAACCTAGAAGTTGCTTAACAAACACTTCTTTGTTACTGTATCCATTTAAGAAGGCACATTTAACATCCATTTAGAATAATTTAAAGTTTTTATAACATAAAACAAGTAAAATTCTAATTGATTCTAATATAACAACAGGAGCATAAGTTTCATCAAAATCAATACCTTCCTATTGATTATAACCTTGAGCTACAAGTCTAGCTTTGTTTCTTAAACCTTACTGTTTTCGTCAAGTTTGTTTTGAAATACCCAACGAGTTCTAATGATTGACTTGTTTTGTGGACGAGGCACTAAATTCTAGACTTTGTTTTTATGAAACTGATTTAGTTCGTCTTTCATAGCGAAAACCCAATTTTTATCAATGAGACCCTCTTCAATAGTCTTTGATTCTAATTGTGAGATGAGGGTAACATAATTGTTTTTGAAGGAAGATCTGGTTCTTAGACTTTCCAAAGAGTCTCCCAAAATGTACTAATGTGTATCTTGACCTCTCCATTCTCTTAGTGTTCTTCATTGCATAGGCTCCTGCTGAGATGAAGGAGCCTGCTCCGTCCTGGCTTCAAAATGACCTTTTTGATCTTGTAATTTGAAGATACTATAGGTGTAGTTTGAGTCTATGATGTATTTTTAGGAACCGAAGGATGCTCTTCATCACCTGAATCAGTCGCTATTGTCGAGGGTAATGCTTCGTCAAATACTATATGTATTGATTCTTCTATCCTCTTTGTTCTTTTATTATAAACTCTGAATTCTTTGCTGATAGTACTGTAATCCAAAAAAACAGCTTCATTTGATCTCGCATCAAAATTTCCAAGATTGTACTTTCTGTTATTTAATATGAAACACTTGTATCCAAATGCTAAAAAATAAGCAACTTTCAGTTTTCTTCCTTTCCATAACTCATAGGGGGTCTTTTTGAGAGTATAGAAACTTCAAGTTGTTCCGAATGGATATTAAAAGTGCATTTTTAAATGGTTACATTAATGAAGAAGTATTTGTTAATCAACCCCCAGGTTTTGAAGATGAAAAGTTAACCAAAGCTCTGTATGGTTTAAAGCAGGCTCCTTGAACATGGTATGAGAGGTTATGTAACTTTCTGCTTGAGAATAACTTTGAAAGAGGAAAGGTCGATAAAACCTTATTTATTAAGAGGAGAAAAGAGAATGATTTACTCATAGTGCAAATATATATTGATGACATAATATTTGGTGTTACTAATGCTTCCTTTTATGAAAAATTCTCAGCACTGATGGAGGGGGAGTTTGAAATGAGCATGATGAAAGAATTATCATTCTTTCTCGGATTACAAATCAGACAGACAGGAAAAGGAATCTTCATTAGCCAAGACAAATACACAAAGGAACTCATCAAGAAATATCATTTTGAGAATGTCAAACCGATGGGTACTCCCATGTACACTGGAACTAAACTTGATAAAGATGAAGAGGGCAAAGCAGCATATGAGACAAAGTATAGAGGAATGATTGGAACTATATCTTACAAGTTCAAGACCAGACATTATGCTTAATGTGTGTCTTTGTGCATACTTTCAATCAAATCCAAAAGAAAATCATCTTCAAGAATTTAAAAGAATCTTTCGATATCTCCATAAAACTATAACTTTAGACTATGGTATCCAAAAACTGATTCATTTGACATAGCGAGCTATTGTGATACAGATTATGCAGGTGATAAAGTCGATCGAAAAAGCACAAGTGGTCACTATCAATTTCCTAGAGGATGTCTAGTATTTTGGTCCTGTAAGAAGTAAAATTACACAACACTTTCGACGACTAAAGCGAAATACATAGCAGCTGTCAGCTATTGTGCTCAAATCTTATGGATGAAGCATCAATTATAGGATTTTTCTCTAAACTTTTCTCATATTCCTATATTATGTAATAATACGAGTTCCATATAGAAATCAAACATCATTTTCTTAGAGATCATATTTTAGAAGGAACCATTGATCTTTTGCATATTAGTATTGAAAATCAAGTAACTAACATTTTCACTAAGTCACTCTCAGAAAATAGATTTTATGCGTTAAGAAAAGGGTTTGGAATGTGCAAACTCTCTGATATTATTTTTGCATGAATACTCTCTGCTACTTGTCTTTTCTTTTCATTTTAGCAGGCTCCTTCTATTATGATTCCTTAGAGACTATCT
This sequence comes from Erythroxylum roigii, assembly GCA_027576455.1. NCBI lineage: Eukaryota > Viridiplantae > Streptophyta > Magnoliopsida > Malpighiales > Erythroxylaceae > Erythroxylum > Erythroxylum roigii. The sequence goes on from JANZXV010000003.1 coordinate 11,698,534, forward strand.
CTTAGTTTAGCGGGCTCCTTCTAGTTTAGAAGGCCCCTTCGTTTTAGAAGGCTACTTTTAGTTTAATAGAGCAAGATTACACATGTTCTAAAAATAGGGAGTCATTAATGACGACGTCCCAGCTTTTTCAAAAACACACGCACAGTCTGACAAATATAAGTACGCGTCTGTCAGAAGATACACAATTGATTACGCTTCCTCGTCTCGCCTATACGTCTACTCATCCTCTTACTTAGTATACCCTAAGCAAACTTCCCTCGTTTTCTCATCTTGTCATTCTCATTCTCTCTGCGCTTTAACTCTCTGCATTCTTATCGTCTTTTGTTTCCTCTCTCAAACTTCACCAAGCTCACCTATAATGGCAAGAACAAAATCAAAAGGACATAAGATATTTTTGGTCTCAACTTCTAGCCATGACGAAAAACCTCTTCATGAACAAACCTTTGCTTCTAATTTCTCATCTTTGTCTCCTATAATAGGCCCTCGGGACATTACTATCGAACTTGTCTCTGTCTCTTCAAAGCTCCAAACTTCAGAAATACTCAGTTAGGAGACCCCAGAAGATATGAAAAGGAAGATTGTTACTATGTTGTCTTTAGGTTATCTCGATTCCTCTTTAGATGACAAAGAAGAAACAATCGAAAAACAATATGCTTTTGAATCAGAAGAATCAGAAGAAGAAGAAGAAGAAGAAGAAGAAGAAAAAGAAAAAGGAGAAAGTGAAGAAGAACAGAGTTTCAGTACGGGCGAGTTACTGAAAAATGTGAGATTCCATTTATGTATTCTCTCCCTACCCAATCCTACTCTAAAAACTTTCAGCAAATCCTAAACTTGGTACCATAAAGAAAAAAGTGCCTGAAGTGTACTGGGCAATAAATGAGGAAGGTTTAGATAAAGAACCCTCTCAGTTGGAAAGAAGTCCACGGATCAGATGGATTGTTACAACAAGCTTCATAAAAAGAAATTGTTAACGCAGAAGAAAAAGAAAAAGAAGAATCAAAGAAAAGAAAATGGGAAGAAATAAGAAAAGGAAAAGAGCCTTTGGCTGAAGAAAATTTTGAGAATGTCATTACAAGGAATGAACTATTCCTTAAAGAAGATTTATTTGAAGAAATCCAAATCCCTAAGGCCAAAAAAACAAAATCGAAGAAACTAACAATTCTTCAAAAGGGAGAGGCTTCAACACCAATAAAGTTATTCCAACAAATGGAGACCGAAGCAAGGTATAAGATGCACTACAAGAAGGGAACGTTGGTAGCTGGACGCATTTTGCCTCCTTATCTATTTGATGATATAGGTATTCCCATCACTCCCTATTTTCTTGCTGTTGGTTAGGAGATTTTTTTAAAACTTGGACAAAAATGTGTGTGATAAACTGGTCAAATGTTCTTACATACATATGAGAGAGGAAGAAATTGATAGGAAACTGGCAGTCATCTCTTGGATATGCGATTGCGAGATTTTGGTTACTGAGGAAATTTTAGGAAACATTCTGAGTGTAATTCCTAATGGTTGGATAGACCTTCCTTATCATAAATGGGACATTGCTAATTGATCTAGAGAAGTAGTGAACTTCATTTGCATGAATACTAATAAAGGCCTATGAAGGGAGACCTTGGTGTAGACACTTGAAACTTCCGCCAAGATGCCTTGCATCCATTTCGGCCACCTTCATTTGTCCAAGAAGTAGTTAAGTAGAGAGGTATAGTCTCCTAGATACATATGTGGTTTACAATTTGTTAAAGGGCAAGAAAATGAATCTCTTAGTAATGATCCTAAAGTTCTTGGTAGATAAGGGAAATAACAAGAACACAATTGGTGGTCCACCTCATGGAATGTTGCTGACTAATATTTTTGCATATTTTGGAGTGTCGTTTGATAACCTACATTGGTATGAGCTACAAAATTTCATTCCTCCATCCCTTACCAATTTGGTTACAAGATGAAGGAAAAAGTATGGGTTGAAAAGAAGTAAGAAAGAGTTACATGCATCTTGAGTCCAAACCCCACAAAAATCAGCTTCTGTGCCACTCTAAAGCACGAATGACCTGATCTTACAACAACTGAGGGACATTCGCTATAATATGGATCAAATGTGCGAACAAATTAACAACCTCCAAAACCAAGTCCTGGATTTGTAAATTCTCCTTAGGAAATCTCCTCACTAACTGTGTCAATTTTTTCTTATTTCACTTCCTCCCTGTACTCCTTTATAATTTTTGATAATGACAAACGGGGACAGTTTATGTGGATATATTTTTACATATTTTTTGCATATATAATGATATATTTCTTAATATTGCCTCAATTATATATGTGATTGATTAATATTAGGAAAATCTGTGATATATAAATGATAGGTTCCTTTCTTAGGAGACATGCTTGTAGCACCCTACTCTCATAGCACACATACCCTACATTTTGAAGGATTTCGAGTACGTACCCCACAAGGGTGGCATGCTAGGGCAATCAGTCGACCATACTCAATTCAAATTTTAGAAATATCACACGTATATCTAGAAAATTGATAATTGAACTATCAACCCACTTTACTCATAGTAGTCTCAGTTATAAAAGTCACAAACCATAAATACATCATCATAAATTCCAGTGATCATTTGGGTCCAATACAACATGTGTTTCATCAGACTGTTATTACAAGCAAAATTCATTTATACAATAAATAATGCATCGGAATACAATGTTTAATACTAAAAATAACAAAAAACATATGTAGACACCAATTGATCTCGATCTCAAACTCTTATCCGAATGCAATGGTTAGACTCCAGTTAATCTAACTGGCTATCCCCTGAACCTTAAAGACAGCGTTGCAAATTTTAGGTAAGTTTTGCAAACTCAATGAGCGAACCATCATCGATGGCTCACTCATATCTCATAACACAAATAGTTAGTTCATATTCAATTCGCAGATAAATATCAAAACATATAGCACATCATTTCATTAATTCATCAATTCAACATGTTGAGTCACATACATTTCATATTCACTTAAATCATATTTCACATTCAGAAATCATTCAAACTATTTAAATCATATATATCAGATGCATATGCAGTGCTCATGAGACTCACTTTCAATTATTACTTTGTTGTGACTAAGTGCCTTTTTTTTACTCGCCCATATCCCTTGTAGATACCGGGCTTGTTTCAGATAATGTCCCATATCCCTTGTGGATACCGGGTACATTAACAACTGAGCCAGAGGCTCTTATCACATTCTGAGCTTTAAGCTGTTTTTGGTGGCTACTCCAGTCACAACAACCTTTTTTTGTCATGTATTTATGTGATAGAATGCATCATATTCACATATTTTCAATCAGTCACATGTTTTTCAGTTTCACATTCACATTCACATTTATCATTGGACCATAGTCTGGCATTCAACAAAAATGTTGAGTAATCACTTATTTTGCCAAATTCACATTTAATGAGCACTTCCAATATGTATTTCATGCATCAAATGCCTCGAATTCAGTATCCAGAATCAATACAATCAGATTCACATATCAATAGTAATTCAATACAGAAATTTAAAATAGAACAAACAATGAAAATGAGGCCATCTAGGTCGACTCACAGTACGCTCCAGATTAGCATTAGCTTCCATGATCCGAAAATGTCTAGATGCAAACGTTTTATCCTACATATCAACATTATGCCATACACATATTGCACACACATTATTAATTGTACTATTACATAACCTTCAATTATACACATATGTATATGTGTCATGTATAATGCATGCTCAATTTGACTATTCCGGGTATGTTTCTTGAATCACGTATCTTGATCAATCAAACCTTATCATTTGTTATGTCTAACTTATTCTTAAGTTTACACCTTAAGAACACTTGGTTATTCTAATATCATAATTCAATTACTCATGATTTCCTTTCTAGTAGTTTATGCTCTCATAATATCAAATTCTCATTCACCTTTATTTAATACTTATTGCTCATCTCTTTTGAATCATAGCTACTATCATATAAAAAACTTTATTCCCATTATACTCATGCCTTTGGTACATTGATATCAACAATTCATTCACTAAGTTATAACATCATCAATCGATCATTCTAGCTTTTTCTTAAATTTTTGGGTCAATTTTGCATGGCCATTTTGACAAGGAAAATGAGGTATTTAGGCAATACCTTCTTCTAAACAAATGTTCCTCTATATTTTAAGTTTCTAATGAACTAAAGTTAATACAATTCTGTTCAGTATCCTACAAGTTATACACAAAATACTTCAGACTGTTCTCTCACTACTACAACACTCAGTACTCAACTTCGAACCAAATTTTGAAACTCTTAGAGAAAGGATTAAATTTTTAATCCTCATTAGATTTGTATCCATATGTCTCTAATTTAAGATAAATAAAAAATAATTCCATTTTGGATGACTGAAGATCAAGATATGGACAAAATATAGATGCATGTTCAGTGAAAACACTCCACTTAACAATTTCCAGCACATTTCATCATTTTCATCCTAAACTCGTCAATCAATCATTATCAATCCTTTCCTAATGAATTTAGATGAAAATGAAATTTTGTGGAGTGGAAAAAAATGTGAGGAGTTCGTGGTCCAAATTTCAAATCAATTGGAGATTCGGAGAATAATTTATGGTCAAAATAGTTAAGTGTCGAAAACTATCTAAAAGCAACAAGCACGATCGTGCACTTCCTGCTGATTCCTCGCTGCCATGATCGTGCACTTCCTCCTGATTCCTAGCTGCCATGATCATGCTTATGCACGTCGTGCACTGCTTGAAGTCTCCCTTCTTTCACGATCATGCTTTTGCATAATCGTGCAACTCCTCAAAGGCTCCTCATTGTCACGATCGTGCACTGCCTCATTTTTCCTAGAAGCATGATCGTGCAGCTCCTATGAGGTTCCCTTTGTATCACGTGCAGCTTCTCTGAGATTCCCTCTCTAGCATGATCGTGATAGACAATCTTCTTCAGATTTACGAAACTACATATTTTTTCATCACTTCATCTCTTTTGCTTAATCTATCATTTCTAACTTATGTCCTCATTATTTCCTTTTCATTCCTACTTCCATTTCCGCTTAACTCATTGACACAAAATTGAAAATCTATTATTGATCAAAAACATCAATAACCGAACATATCAGTTACGCATATTCACCATATTTTCTGCACTTCTTTATCTTCATCAACACCTTCATTTCGTCTCTAACTTATCATTTTAATTTTTCCCATTTTATCACATCACACTACTCCTTTTTCCTTAACTCTAAACTCATTTTAGTTCATTCCTAAAAAACCCAAAGAGATCCAAGCATATCAATAGTGAAAACAGAGCATAAAGACCCATTTACCTCTCAAATTTTTCTGTACTCTTTTTACACCATCTTTAACGATCATTCTAACTTAAATCATCACAACAACGACTTGTGAACTATTGATCATTATCATGTATGTAAAAGCAAGAGATGAATATACCCAGGTTTTCTCATTCATGTTTCAGCATATACATAACACCATTTAATAATCATTTAACTATTAACCATCATAAAAAATGCTTCATTCAACAAATAAAGAAGAGTAGTGCTTAAGACTTACTTGATTAAGCTTCAAGATCTTCAAACTCTTCACGTTTTCTCTTAACCCTAGCTTTCTTCTCTCAATCGTGAATCATCATTAAAGGGTGGTAGGGTAGGTTAGTAAGAAATGAAGAAGACAACAAAACAGTAGTAGAAAATGAAAGGTGAAAGCATGCTTCAACGTGGATGGGTGAGAACTGAGTTTCAGGGATGAAGACAAATAAAAAAGATGAAGAACAAAATGAAGAGGAAGCAGCTAGCCAAAGGTGAGAAACAAATGAACGTTAGTCTTACAAGAGTAAGTTACGAGAGTGAGGTGTGTGGCATGGCAAGTGACACTTGTCACTTGACACATGTCACCACCTTATAGTCTGCACTTGGTCTTTTATTTAACTAGTCCATTTGTCTCCAATTTTTAATCCAATTATCTCCCAATTTTCAATGTCATATTCTCAATGAATCCTAATACCATTAACCAATTATTTCAATTGCCATTTGACATTTATTTCTACTACCATTTATTAATTGCCCTGTCATTTGGCATTTTTCCTAGTCTAAAGATATCCTTAATCCCAAAAAAATCTCATATTTCACCAAAAATTCTAATTCACTACTTATACACTCCAACTCAGTTTTTAAGGCACATAATCCATAATTCACATTATAATCGCATTAAAAAAATCATTTATACCCAAAAAATGCCAAATGAGTGCATGAACAATTCATTGTAATGTGTGCAATAATCAAATTCGCGCGTGTGTATGCTAACATTATGCATGAGCATAAAATGCAATTTTCTAATCTCTCTTGCTATTTCTTAATTACAAAAATCTAGCATTCTAACCCTTATTATAGAAATAGGATGTCACAATTCTTCCACTTAATAAATTTCATCATCAAAATTTTTATCTGATTGATCAAAAAGGCAGGGGTATTGTTTTCTCATATACTCCTCCGTTTCCCATTTAGCTTCATCACTTGAATAATTTCTTCTAATTGACTAAGTCAAGGGAATTACCCAATTTTTTTTAGTAGCTTATTCAGATATCAAACTACCTTAACTGTTTCTTCAATATATTTAAGATTACTCACAATTTCACTTCCGATATCAATAACACATATATCGGATTATAACGATATTTCCTAAACATATCCATATAACACTGTGTGAATCTGAAACATCTTTTATTGGTAATACTAACTCATAAGTCAATGGTTCTATGCTCTCAATAACTTCATACGGACCAATACAATTCGAGCTTAGTCTATCTTTTTTCCTAACCTGAGCACACCTTGCCAAAGTGATACTCTCAGAAATAGTTCATCTTTTGCTTGATATTTCACATCTCTTCAGTGTTAATACACTTAACTCTTACGTCTATCTCACTATATTCCATATCTTTGGTGTTGATCCACCTAACTCCTTTATCTTTCTTGAATCACTTAAATTCTAAAACAGATCAATTTCAATTATCAATAGTGTCTCGAATCAATTCTAGTCTTCAACTATTTTAGGCCTTATTATCCCAATATAAAGGCGGACGACACTTTCTGTCATATAACGCCACATTTGGTATTTTTACGATATCACTGTGATAATGATTGTTATGCTAAAAGTCAATTAAAACTCTGCATTGACCTCATGTTCCTATAAACTCCTAAACATAAGCTTTAAGCATATCAATTAAGACTATTGGCAACTCATACATGCAGTCCCTTCCTTCTACATCCTTAGCTGTTAAATGCTATTTTGGCGTATTCCTATTAGGATGTATAGCATATGTTGTTATTCTTGCTTTCTCTAATAATCTCTTTGCTCAATCATCTTTATCGGGTACATATACTTCTTATTTCAATCACAAAGTATCATTTTCTATTTCAAGCTCAAAATTTGGATTCATTTTCAATTCCTCAATAAGATTCACAATTTCTGAATCCTCAATTTTGGCTTTGCTAGTCTTTTCATGTAAAACTGATTTTAAATTTCAATGCAGCTAATAATACTTCATTTTGCCCCAAATTCAGCTCAACATTCTATGCTCTTTATTGCACTAGGTTTTGTAACCTCAATATCTAGATTTGTGCTATTTCGTTATTGCATTTTATATTCAATGCAATAGATAGACACTAGCTTTACCAGGATAGTACTCATTTGTATAATTATAATCTTTCAGTAATTCTATCCATTGTCTCGGAGAATATTTAATTGGTGTTTTAATTCCTCAAAATTATTTTTACATACATTAGTTTATCTAAACGACACATTTTTTCCTCAGAAGTTTTGCCAAAGGGCTAAAATCAGTAAAAACCCTTCGATAACCTCTGGTAGTATCTAATTTCATCTAATTCTAGAAAACTCCAGATCCAACATATATATTCTTGTAGTTTCTCACTTCTTCATTACCTCTATTTTCTTTGGGTCTCCCAATATGTCATGTTCAGATACTATACGACCCAACATTGTTAGACCCCGCTTGTTTTCAGAGTCCAACGCTTTCTCTTATACCATAAATGTTGGACACCGCTTGTTTCCAAAGTCCAACGCTTGCTTTGATATCACAACTGTTGGATTCCGCTTGATTTCGGAGCCCAACGCTTGCTCTGATACCACAAATATTGGATCCCGCTTGTTTCCGGAACCCAAATCTTGCTAAATCATGCAACGTGATCTTCTTCATTACTCCTTAAACATTCAATTACCATTTTTGAAGCCTAACTATCGATCCGGAATCAAAAAGCGTCAGCGGGTTTCCTTGTAGGGTTATTCTGATGAACCCTTATTAGGCATCATCCCACAAGGGTGGCGTGCCCCACTAGTCAAACGCCATAATCACAATTGACTTGTTCAAAATTTTATTTCTTAGGCTCTAATTTATTTTGGAGAAAGAACCAACTAAATCGGAGTTCTAAAGATGAAGATATGCTTAAGAAACTAAAGTATGTTCATGGCCCAATCATGCTCTCCCAACCGACCCCTCACTTTCTTTCAATCAATCTTTTTGGATTCAACACCTAAGGCTATCAAATTTTAGAAAGGTAGAGAAACGTGTTAGGAATCTTTCGCTTCAAGAATCACTTAATTTGGAGGTCGGACGAAGAAGTTATGGCCAAAAGAAACCAACATGTTTATGTCCTTACTCAAATTGTACATGCCTTGGCGCAATTGCCATAATTTCCACTACAGATGTCAGATTGATGTCGTTCTTATATGTTTTGAAAGAAGACTTCTAGATCTACAAATTTTGTGAAGAACTTAAAATGAGAATTTGTAGTTTGAAGGGTCAAAATACAGGCCGTGTGAACCAGCACAAGTAGACCGTGTGACTTTCGGGTGTAATTGTGCTTCTGCGCTAGAAACGCACGGCCAGTGTGAATTTCACATGGGCAGACCTTGTAACCTTTGGGTGAAACAAAATTTTCACTCTCCAAGACCCCTCCAATGGATCCTAAACCGATCTTATCATCCCTTTTCTCATAATCTTGCCAAAACGAACAATCCTAATGCGATATTACTCCATATACTCTAATTATTCGGTATACATATCCTATGCAATATTACCAACTTAAACGATCATATCTCTCAACTCCGATATCCAAATTTTGCATACTTTATATCGTTGGAAAGCTATAAAGATGAGCTACAACTCCGTGTAGACGACTTTGTCTAATTCAATCTAAATCGATACAGTTTTTCCTTGGAATTCAAAATATACATTTTACCCTCATGAAAACTTGAAATTTATCCCAACTTCACTTTCTCTATTACAACATCATTCATAACAATTCAACTACCAATTGAAATTCATCAAACTCCCAACCTCAATTCATTTGACTCTTCATATTTAACAACATCTCATGATTCGCTAAAAATCCTATCTTTCTTTTCCATAATATCTCACTTATATAGATAACAGTAGTTCATGCTCAAGATTCATCAACTCAAGTTAATGAATTCAAATATACCTAATTTTAACTTAACATCATCCATACACAATTCATATTTCATTAACATCATAAGATAAGTGTTTACAAAACTTTAATGGCATTCCAAGCCACATTACATCATCAATATTAAAAATCTGAAATACAACAAAAGATATAAAATCTCATAATTCTCGACATATGTCTAAAGTCTTATTTTTACATCAATCTAACTTAAAATACAAAATATGCATAATCAAATGAATGCCTTGACTTTCTTTCACCCGACCTATTTCTCATCACCTGAAGATGGGAATGAAGGGGCGTGAGCTTAAAGCTCGTGGGTAATAAGTTTATAACCGAAAAACAAGCAAAAATCATTGAAATATTTATTTCCATTGTAAAACCCACATTGAAATCCATGTAACACATATTTCCCAAATTCACAACTTATCAAGAAATTCATAAACATCATAAATCATGATTCAATCCATCATCAACACATTTAATGTAATTTATCATCCAAGCATAACACACAATTTGCATCATAAATTAACAAGTCAAATTGCAAATGCACAATCAAATGACTCGAGGGTTCCGTGGAACAAAACAGAGAAACTGAAATTTACACCGTGAATAAAACGAGTTCACTTTTCGGATCTCGTAGGCCACAAGCGGGCAGTCGGGAGAAGGCTTTATGTTGACGTGCACGTGACTATGAAACTGTTCCTCTCTCGCCCAAGCACAATCAAATCTCATGCTTAATTCAATCATTCACAATCTCATATCCTCATGCTTTTTCTTTATACAAAATGCCATGACTTAATTCAATGGCATAACATGATCATACACATAATTCAATTGTTTTTTCACAATGTCATACATCACAATGCAATTTCCACATCACAACATGTAGCAATTTCTCAAATCAATCAAAAACAATAAAGCAACATTTAATTGAAATCCTTTTATTTTCTTGATTTGGAAAGAAACCTTAATAGCTCATTACTCAAATTATAAACATGAAACCTACCTTATTTCGCTTGAAAATCCAAACTCAAATGTTCCCTTCCTTTTGCTCTTGGACAGGGTTTCTCTTGATTTCCAAAAACAAACCAATCTCCCATTCAATTCCAATGCAATAAAATTCCTAAAACGTCAAAATCACAACAAATGAAATTAACACAAATCAAGCTCAAAACTAACATACCCATAGTTCTTCTAGGTTAGAAAACCCAAAACCTAACTTAGAAACCCATTTTCTTTCTTCAATCATTCCCAACACCAAAAACCCCTTTCTCTCTCTAAAACTTCTTCATTCACATACAACTCATTTCTTCAATAAACAAGAAGAAAAGATGAGGAACTTACCTTAAGAAGCTTGATTCTTCTCTTCTTTCCATGATTTTTCCTCCTTTTTCCCTAGCTTTTTTCGATTTTTCTTCTCTTCTTCTCTTTCTCTCCAACTGTTTCTATCTTCTCTTCTCTCCTTCCCACGTTTTTTCTTCCCTTTTTGGCTGCTCACGAATTCTCTTCTATTCAAGACTATTTATTTAGTCTTTCTTCCAATTTTTCCCCTTATGTCTATTAAAACTAACATCTTATACTTCTAACTCCTTAACTAATGATCATGGAAAATTTGGAGGAATTTAATAATACTTCCTTCTAGAAAAATGTTCCTCATTGTCTAAATTTTCTAATGACACCAAAATCATTCAATTTGGTTTGGTAATTTGAAAGTTATACCCTAAACATTTCTGAACTGTTCTTATACTGAAACAATATTATGTGCTTAACTTTCATCCGAAAATTGAAATTCATCGAAACTAAATTAAAACTCTATTTCATCAGGACATTTGTAGCCTTATATCTATAGTTTACTTCAAATCAAAAATCATCTCATTTGGATGACTAGAGAAAAAGTTATGGCTAAAACACCAAAGCATGCTCAATGAACATGTTTCAATTACATTTTCCAGCTTTTAACTACCAACCTTTCATATATAACCTATCTTGTATCTAAACCATCTTTTCTATTTCATTTTAAATTCAAGAATTCTCCTTTTCTTTACACATAAATAATTCTCCTTTTCTTTACACATAAATAATGGACAACAATTTCTCATTTAATAGAAAAGTTCGGGGTCCAACAATTCTCCCCCTTAAAGAATTTTGTCCTCGAAATTCTTACCTGAGTGATCAAACAAATGGAGGAAATGCTGTCACATTATGAATCTAAGACATCTTTGTCATTAATGCTAAACCAAATTGAATGATCCGGTTCTTAATAACTTTATATGGACCAATACAATTCAAGCTTAGTTGCTTTTTTATGCCAACCTGAGCACGTCTTACACATAATCTAAGCACACCTTGGAAATGTGATACTCTTAGAAACATTTCATCCTTTTCTTCATAGTTCACATCTCTATAGTTTCAGTACACTTAACTCTTATGTCTATCCCACTGTATTCCATACCCTTAGTGTTAACCCATCTAAGTCATTCATTTTTCTTGAGTCACTTAATTCCCAATACAGGTCAATTTTCACTTATCAATAACATTTCCAATCAATTATGGCCTTTAACCACCTTTGGCCCTATTCATCCAAATAAAGAGGCGGACGACTCTTTTTGTCGTATAATGCTCTATATAATATTCTAATGACATCACTGCGATAAGGATTGTTATGCTTAAAGTTAATCAAAGCTGTACACTAATCTCAATTCCACTAACACATTCTTATGGTAAATCATAACTTCTGTCACCTTAATCAAACAACCACTTTGGTTCTAATTTCATCTTCTTAAGATCATAAAAAATTCAATTTTCATTACATTCTACTTGTACTCTTTAATCTCATCGTTCCAACTTGTCTCCCTATTTTCCTCAAACAATCCATGATAATACACTCACATCTTTATCACATTCGGGGATATACACCACAGTATATAATATTGGTGTCATATTCAATTCCATTGACTCATTGTTTGTCATATTTAACTGTTTCACATATCATGAAAGAGTATCGTTTTTCTCACCAATTCTATCAATTCAAACTCTTAACAATTACTCATGCGTCACACATTTGACTCAGACTAAGGATCAGTCACTACTATCTACTATGACATGCTCATAATGCATGTACCTTGACACAAAAACGCCCATGTAAGATCCTAATTCTGGTGCTCTGATACCATACATGTTGGGTCCCATTTTTGGACTCTTGCTCTAGTACCATACATGTTGGGTACCGAGTTCAGAACCCAACTCTTGAACCATAACATGTGAGCATATTTCCCTATAGGGTTAGTTCATTTAAACCCCATAAAGCATGAGCGGGTTTCCTTGTTAGGGTTACTTCAAAGTACCCTCATTTGTCATCATCGGTTCATCATCATTCTTATAACATCTTAAACCAAAAAAAGTCGTGCTCACATAGCGGAATCATAATAATCACAATTCACTTATTCAAAAATTGTAGCTCTTAGACTCTAGTTTATTTTAGAGAAGGAACTATCTCAATCGGAGCTCTATAACTCAAGATATGCTTGAAAATCCAAAGTATGTTCATAACCAAGTCATGATCTTCCAACCAATCCCTCATTTTCCTTCCATCAATCTTTTTCAATTCCACACTAATGGCTATCAATTTTTCTATAAAGGTAGAAAAACGTGCTAGGAATCTATCACTTTAAGAATCACTTAATTTGGAGGTCGGACAAATAAGTTATGGCCAAAAGAATCCAACATGTTTATGTCCTTACTCATATTGTACATTCCTTAGGGCAAGTGCCATAACTTTCGCTATAGAAGTTGGATTTCTTGGACGGTTTAAAAGATAACTTCTAGATCTACAACTTTCGTAAAGAACTCAAAATGAGATTTTGTCATCTTGAGGGTCAAAACACAGGCTGTGTGAACCAACATGACCAGACCGTGTAACTTTTGGGTTAGATTGTGCTTCTGCGCTAGAAACACGCGGCTTGTGTGAATTTCACATAGACAAGCCATGTAACATTCGGATGAAACAAAATTTTCACTCTCCAAGACCCCTCCAACGGATCCGAAACCCATTATATCATCCCTTTTACTCATAATGTTTCCAAATCGAGCAATCCTAGTGCGATATCACTCCAGATACTCTAATTATTCAGGATACACATCCTATGCAACATCACCTACTCAAACGATCATATCTCTCAACTTCGATATCCAAAAATTGCATACTATATATCGTTGGAAAGCTATAAGATAATATGGGGATTAACTAACATTGGCCAGTTCACCACAGCTTCAACTTATACCATAATCATGGATTTCGCTAAACCATATTCGGATGTATTCTAGAAAGAAATCTGGCAATTGAATGGCCCTCAGTGAATTCGCACATTGTTGGATCCCGTCTCCGGAACCCAACTGCTTAATCCGAAAATCCAAATTGGAATCCGAAGCCCAATTGTAAACCTTGACTAATCCGAAACCGGTATAAATTTTTTTTTTATTGTCTTATTCATCTTAAATTCATTTTCATACTAAAAACTTAGTTCGGTTCTTTAGAAGGTCCAAAGTTGCTTAAAGTTGTTATTTAGCCAATTACCATATGAATAGTAAAAACTTACCAAATGAATAGTAATCGGAAACTTTCAAAAGTCCATAACTTTTTCATCCTAAGTCGAACAAAGACCCACTTTATACCGTTTTAAAGATCTTGACAAGCTCTACAAATCTTAAGAAATACCCCTCACTCAAATTCATACTCTAACATGCCCTAAAATCCCAATCAAGGTGGCTGCCCATTTTCAAAAAAATGGACAGCACCTCCCCTAAATATTGCACTAGCCAAAACTTCACTTTCCAACCCAAACTTCCACCTACACAAAATCACTTCTATCTTCCAATTTCCCATAACATCCAACAACCAAGCAATCCATAGGCAGTAACACACTCTTAGGAATCTATCCATTTCAATACTATAAAGAAACACAAATCCATTCCTTCTTTTTGGGTCATTCTCAAACATACATTATTACACTTTTATGAAATAAACCCAAGATGCATTACATATTCCCATTACTTTACTCAATCATCCATCTATCAAATCAAACCAAATAATCCCCAAAACAACTCAAATGGCAGCCATACTTCTTGCTCATTTTCAAACTATAAAGTCACCTCAATTCAAACCATACAATGCTACAAGATTGCGAAACATATACAAATTACACAATTTACATTAGAACCCAACACTCTTCTTAAGCCCGATACAATAACTCGTTTTCTTGCTCGCCACCTGAGGAGGGGAAAAATGGGGTGAGCAAAACACGGCTCAGTGGCTAACACCCTTGCAGCCATCGGGTAATGAGCCACACACACACAATTATCAATTTACACAATATGCTGAAATATTCACTTTGTCACATAAATTGCAAGTAATCTCAATACATAAAAGTTTATATCAATCAGACACATATTATGCATCATAAACACAATCAAATGATGAAATGCACACAATTGGCTTGAGAGTTCCTTAAACACAACGGTATACACCGTAACACAACGAGTCCGATTTCTCAGGATCTCGTAGCCCAAAACGGGCAGCCGGGAGAAGGCTAAGGGTCATCGTGCACGAGACTAACACAAAGGGTTCTCTCTTGCCCAATCACAACCAATATGCTCACATATTAAAAACACAAGAATAGCATTTTTATGCTACTTTCATTCTTTCAAATTATCAAAGTTTCATTCTTTCTTTCAAAACAGAGAAACACACTTTCAATATGCACACAATATAGCAAGAATAGCACACATAGGGTATTTACCCATTACACAACAACTACAAAAATGTTACCCACCTTAAATCCTTTAGCTTTAGGATTGATCACTATGCCTTGGCTCTTCCTTAATTATCTCAATTCACCTTCAATAAACACAATAATCCAATTTAACAAAAGGCAAAAATGCTGAAATTTTTAAAGAATGCAACAACTTCCATTTAAACTTACCTAACCTACCCTTTCCTTCATATTCACTCTTCAAATCACCATTATGAAGCAAAAAGGCAAAACTCTCATAAAAGCCATGAATTACCAATGCTGAAATTTTCTTAGTATTCAAAAACTTGACTTTCCACTAACCTAAACTTATTTATAACTCTTAACGAAACTTCTTAAACCTTCCTTTCTAGTAAGATGGCCAAAACTCTAACTCACATCATGAATTAATAAAGAGACACATGCTGGAAATTCTAAAAAAAATGAAACAACTTCCATTTAAACATACATAACTTTCCTTAATCATTCTTCAATCACCATTTATAACATGAGAGGCAAAACTCTAAGAAAACTATGAATTACCAACAAAGACATATGCTGGAATTTTGTAGGAATGTAAAACTTACATTTTAGCTAACCTAACCTTCCTTATACCTCTACTAATCTTATTTAACCTTAACCAAGGCATAAAACCCTTAATCAACACATAATTAGTCTAATTATTAAACAATGCCTATGCTG
>JANZXV010000003.1:11762272-11776654 GCA_027576455.1 Erythroxylum roigii
CCTGAAGAAGCCACTTTAATTCTCACACAATGGCCAAATCTTTCACCACCTGATACAGATACTTCAAGTGTGTCCACTGCAGGAGATGTACCGGCTAATGATGCTGAGTCCCTAATGACACAGTCCAGACAAGAAAGAGCTGACAGACAAGACACTGAAAGGGGAAACCCATCAATCTCTGGCCATGAATCATTAACAGGTTCTGATTTTAATGCCTCTTCATCCCATTTTAATCACTGCACTGACAATGAGCCTGAGCTCCAGGTCACGCAAGGCATTACAGAGCCGGAGGACGCCGGAGGAGGTGGTGAGCAGACAAATACAGATGCTCCCATTGCTGTGTCTGCTCCATCTTTTGTGCAGGAACCTGCAGGGCATGGCATGATCACCAGATCCAAAGCAGGCATTTTTAAGCCTAAACAATATTCCTCTGACTTTCATCTGCTAATCGCAAATCACTCGTTGCCAATAGAACCATCAACAGTTGATGAAGCCTTGAGCTCGAGAATTTGGAAGGAAGCAATGTTAGAAGAGTTGAATGCATTGAAAAGGAATGACACATGGACACTTGTTCCATATTCACCCTCTATGAATGTTGTTGGGAACAAATGGGTGTTTAAAGTCAAAAGAAATGCTGATGGTAGCTTTCAAAGATGCAAGGCTCGATTGGTCGCCAAGGGATTCCACCAAAACGCAGGAATCGATTTTGGCGAAACCTTCAGTCCAGTGGTGAAGGCATCAACAATTAGAGTAATCCTGACAATTGCAGTAACTGAAAACTGGAGTATAAGACAGCTCGACATTAACAATGCCTTCTTGAATGGAGACCTACAAGAACCTGTCTATATGCAACAACCACCTGGTTTTGAGAATCAGGGAAAACAAAATCATGTGTGTAAACTGAATAGAGCTCTCTATGGCCTAAAGCAGGCACCCAGAGCCTGGTTTGACAAGCTTAAAGGCACATTGCTGAAGTGGGGCTTCGAGAATTCCGTGTGTGATTCATCTCTTTTCATCTGGAAAAGTCACAAGGAGATTATGCTTGTGCTAATATATGTAGATGACCTGATAGTAACTGGTAACAATACAAATACATTGAAAAAGTTTGTTCGAGAGTTGGATAAACTTTTTGCTCTCAAAGATCTTGGTGATCTGCATATGTTTCTTGGCGTTGAAGTATCAAGGAACCAGAATGGAATGCATTTGACACAAACAAGGTATATTGAAGACCTACTTGTGAAAACTGGAATGGAGAATTCTAAAGTCTGCGGCACGCCAGCAGTGATAAATGCAACATATTCAAATGCTGAAGGGGAACTAATGAGAGACTCAACAAGTTACAGACAAATCATTGGGGCTTTACAATATATAACCAACACTAGACCTGATCTCTCCTTTGTCATCAACAAGCTCAACCAGTATATGCAGCACCCACGAACAAAGCATTATCAAGCTGTGAAGCGAGTACTCAGATATCTAAAGGGAACCAAGACACTGGGGCTGCATATCAAACCTTGCAGAAACTATATTAACGGGCTACTCTAATGCAGATTGGGCGTGTGACAGAGATGACAGAAAATCCACAGTTGGTCATTGCGTCTATCTAGATCAAACACTTGTCTCATAGAGCTTTAAGAAACAACAAGTTGTTGCAAGGTCCAGTGCAGAATCTGAATACAGATCCTTGGCTCACGTCTCATGTGTTCTTCTTTTTCTTTTCTTCTTTAAATTCTCAACTTCTAAAATCCATTTTATTGCCACGACCGAAACAAATTATTGTTACCAATTATTCTTATACCAAAGATTTCACATTAGTAAATAAAACTAAGATCAAATATCAAACTAATCAATAAGATCTATTTTCAAATCAACGATAAAATTCATATTTACCATAATACAAGTATGAAACTAGCTCTAACGATAGGAACAAAACATACTTGTTTCACTTATCAAGAATAAAAATCGCTTATAAAATTTTTGCTTTAATTCACAAAGTAAGAGACTTGCAGTTGCAAAACTCTTTTTCCAAGTGATTTCAATTTTTTTTCATTATCTACTCATTTATCTTTATGATAAAGCATATGTTATAAATGATTTTCTAAAAGTTGTGATGTTTACAATTACAGCCGTCATGCCATTAGCTTATTATATATGTGCTTATCCATCAAGTATATAAATCAATATATAGTACATACTAAATGGACATGAGCACAAATAAAATTTTAGGGCTGGAATAGGGATATTAGATCTTCTTCCTTATCCTTCTCTTCAAACTCTTTTTCTCCTGTTGCTCCACGAACTTTCAGTCCAAATAAATACCAATAAAATTGGAACATGATAATCACTATATTTTGTTTTATATCTTACAAGTAACAAAAACCTTTAAAACTTTTCAATCTTATTTCTCATGACAACATTATTGCTTCAAACTCCTACACATTTATGTTTAGCTCTCAAAACATTATTATACCAAAGTCATTATAACTAATGCAAACATCTTTCCATTTACCCAAGCCCTCAAGGGGTGTAGCTCGATGGTTGAGAGCGGGGATTGGCTTCGGTTAGGTCCCAAGTTCGATTCCATGCTAGCTCCTCTTGTAAAAGTCTGGGGCAGCCGGGGTTTTACCTGTAGGTGGAGAACTAGTTGGGCCCTCAATGATAAGGTGCGCCTGCTTGGCTCGTTTGTGGGATGGTGTGTCAGTTGGACCCTCGAAAAAGTGTGCCAGTTGGACCCTCAGAGAAGTATGCCCGCTTGGCCCGCCTACGGGATTTCCTCGAATCCAAAAAGAAAATGATTTAAAAATTTATAATTCATCCTACTTGAACCATAATACTCCTACCCAAAAAAACAAATGACGTGAAAATAATTTCTTCATACAATACTATTTTAACTACTTAATACATTTATCCTTATCTTGCCAATTATTATTTTGTACATCATCTATTACTTAACAACGAAATTATAATTTTTAATCTTAACTGGCACCCACGGACGGTGCTGCGGATGACGACCATCCATGAGAAACAAAATTATAGCTCTTTCAGGACCCTCTCTGGCTACTTTGGGTGCTTTTTTTGGGCCCGAAAGTAGTTGGTAATGCCTTATGTAATATTTAGTTTTATGTGATAAGTCGCCATTTTCTTGACTATACATGCCTTCCATTTTCAAAACTCTTCATCAACCATCGAAGAAATGTACAATGTTTCAACTTAATTAACAATGATTGTGTTGATTCTTATAAGGTTTCACGAGTCCAAAGTTATAGCATTAACGTAATTCAAGTAAATGGGTCTAAATAAGTGTATATATATGTGATAAAGGCAATATTCTTGCGGATTACTTTACTCTCTCTCTCTATCTCTCTATTTTTGTCACCCAAAAAACAAAGAAGAAAATAAAGGCAAACGAGTCGCTGCCTAGCATACAGCATGTCCATTACACTAATTATCACATAGTCAAAGACCACGACGTTTTCGTCTTTGCATGTCTTTTGTCGTAGAATGGCAGCCGCATGGAGTCCATAGTTACCACTCCTCCCCCTAATTCGGGCCTATCTAGCTTACTGAAAACCGACAAATGGCGCGATAATATGTAAAATGTCTACGGCAATTTAGCCTTTCACCTCTTTTCTTGGAACTTGAATGGGACGTAGAATTTACAAGAAATTCCTCTGTAAGCCCATTGCATGATAATGGCAAATCTATTTTCAAGAATCCCCAGGCGTATAAGTGCGATTGCGGTAAACCATTTATAATATAATGCAAATCTTTTCTCTTAAACTAATTTTTGGGGTGAGCTAGGCTTTTTAATATAGTATTAGATTTCGTCCTAATATAGTATTAGAGTTCGTTTATTTTGATAGTTTAGGACGATAACCAGTTCTGTCCTCCAATATATCCAGCAGATATCCAATCCAATTTTAAGCTAAGGCTCACATCAGACAATTGTGAGTTTATTCAACCATTTATAATAATATACAAACATCCCTTCTCAAGCTAAGTTTTTGGAGTGAGTTAGAACTTTTAACATCTATACTCACTTTATTTCCAATGTGCGCAAGTATTGGCTTAAGGTGTTTACCACGGCATGCATGCATGCATGCATGTTGATTATCTTGTTACTTACTTCAACAATTCCATCTATTAGTATTATCCTTTGTATAATGTGAATTCAGTGCATTCCAGAAAAAAACCTCAACACCTGTATAGGATCTTGAAACTAAGCATCTAAACTTGAAATAAACGTGGGAAAGACATAAGAATTAAGTTCATCGTCAAACTTTTAAGTTTTAAGTGAATTCACGACCAAGATTTAAGTTTTAATGAAGAATATTTACACTTTGCTATGAAATACAACATAAATTAATATGACGGGCTCATTTCATAACAGAGGCGAGGCAGAGAAGAGTGTGGGGCAAAGTCACGTGGTAGCATATCGGCTGTCATTTTCAAAGATTGACAATTTCTGGTCCACCAATTCTGAGGTTTGATAGAAAGATTAGCAAAAGTAAATGTCTCAAATCGCAGCAGGGAGCCCCCTGAATTTGACGATTAGACAAAATGCAGCTTATATGCAGCATAACCATCACAATCATCACTTTGAATATAATCAACGATAACGTTAAATATGCTGGCTTTAAAACAGTAAAGCAAATTTGATGAAAAGTACACGTACATGTACCCCTTTTTATTACATGGATTAATAATTACTATTGTAAGTAGTGTTTTAAAGGGTAACTTAATGGTACAAGACCATGCTAAACCCTTTTTCCTTGTCCTGGCCTCCCTAATATATGTAGAATTAGCAGTAGAGAAAGAAGTGCCAAGACGAAAGGTGGGTGATATATATAGTACTCTATATTACATAAGTAAACTCCTAATTATGGCTGCTTGAACACTGTTCGAGTCAGTTGAAGCCAAAAGTTCTGATAATCGGTCGCTAAGATCATCCACTTCCCTGTGCAAGTTCCTAATATAGTTGCAAGTCTCGTGCAGCACATTTGATGCCGAAACCTGTTCAGGATAAGCAAGTCAAAGAACATTAGTGACTTTAGGGATTTAGCTGAAGACTGAAGTAAGCTTGAGCGTAATTAAGCATATATAAGCATAGGAAACTCTGTCTCTCTCTTTCTCTAAATATATATATATATATATATATATGAGGAACAGTTAATAGCTAGGGAACAACAGAGTCCCACACCTCAAGTTGTAGTAGCTAAATGTGCTACAAGAAAATAAATGAGGCTGTGGGATTATATGACTTATCTACTATATTGAATGAAGGCCACACAAATATGGAATGGAGAAAGAGATAAAGAGAGAATGAGAAAGAGAGAAAAAGATCAAACTATATACCTTGTCGGAGCGCCTATTGCGAATCTCAGGAATAAGTTGTTGCAACTTGGACACAAGATCGTTGATCTGATCATCAGTAATCCTCGGAACGCCTGACTGCCTTGAACGGGATCTTCGGCTTGACATTATTGGAAGACTATTAAAAAGAAAAAACTGTCAGTTATGTTAACCGAAGTTATGGAAAAGAACTAAAAAGCAGCTGTAGCTAAGCTCATGCTTGAGAGACAAAAGGGTGAAGTGGGTTGTCAGAGAGCAACAAAAAATGAGAGTTAGGATGGATATAAAAATAAGGGTAAAAGAGCCTAACAAGGTGGACAGATTTTAGAGACAAAATGGGAAGGTAGGCATGAGCAAGGAGGCAGAGAGAAAATGCGAAAGAGGACTAGGGAAACGGTGGTGGTGGCAAAGAAGACAAGTGCATGGGAGAAAGCAGTGGGCTATAGAGCTTGTTATTAAATAGGGTTTTGAAAGAGAGAGAGGAATCTTTTTATAGAGATACGCCATACTGTCTTTCTCTGAGTGTCCCCAAACTGGGGTTACTGTTTAAGTGGGTTAAGATGTTTATCAGCCATCGACCCGGGCCAAATTGTGTCAGTCTCAGCAAGCAAGCCCACGTTATCTTATTACTTCTTGTCATTTGAATTCTTACAGCAGTCTCAAGACAATAATAAATGTGCTGATTAAGTAGTGACTTATGTAGAGTATTTTATTTTAAAACCATTTATTTTGATATTACATTTACTGAGTGTCATGTTCTATTTTTAACAAATATGTCGGGAATCTATTTCCCTAAACTCGTAGTTTAATCTATTTTCTTCCCTCTTAATCTTTAAAAAATAAAAAGAAAACCCATACGTTCATATCTAGCTATCTCCAACCAAGCAAGAGGATTACATGATGTTTGGGACTATATGCAAAATTTTCATAGCAAGTAGAAGGAGCCTTGCATGACAATGTTGACCAGTTGGATTAAATGCTCCCATGCTCTTCCACATTTCAGGTCACGACGTGAGAAGGGCACGTGTTGTCTCGTTATCGTTGCAATATTTCACAGATTTCGAACCCTCACTCTGTGGTTCCTCTTTGACTAGTTATCGCAATATGTGTTCGCGGTTAAAAACGGTCCCTAATCCTAGAAACACACCTTTAATTTCCCTGTGGCTTTAATTCTCGATTGACAAGGACGTTAAGTTTGTCACTTTAACTAAAACCTGGGTCTTTGTTTCTACTTAGTGAACTTAATTACTTGGATACTGAAACTTCTATTAACTATTGAAGCGATAACGTAATGGTCAATTCACATGGTAATGGGATAGTTTGAAGATTTTCTGGCGAGATTGGTGGCACGAGTCGGTCCGTCGAGGTTAGGAAGGACTTGGAAATCGGAGCAAGGAAGAGTGTTCAGGGTACATTTGTTCCATCTTCAGTGAAAATTGTCAAATGCTTTCTTTCAAAAATCTGATTCATAAGTTAAATTATAAAATCAATAGCCAACTAAGTTACTTTTAGATCAACTAAGTTATTCGTCTCCCAATCCTAACGTTGTGTAAGATAGAGGAGAGCTAAAGTCAAATTCAGTTAACGCATTTATAATCCTAGCAAGTAGTGAATAAAATATAGAAAATAATAATCATAGAACGCAAAACTAATTTCAGCTAAGTTGAAGAATTTTGTTTTCGATTCCAATAACACTTTTTCTTACTTAAGTCAATTAGTCCAAGAATAAGTGACTTCTTATGAATCGTTTAGAGTTGAGAAAATAGTTATTGGTAAATTTAATAAAAAAGATGTTGAAAAAATATTTGTTGTAAATTTAATAAAAAAGTTAGAAAATGAAACATTTCACTGATCGATATATTGAATATGTGAAAATTAAATAATGTCTAGTAGAAATGTTACAAGTGATCATTATATAGATTATAATATTCTATATAATGATATAGACTATTCTATGATATAGACTATAATATTAACAGCCAATTTTCTAATTGATCATTATCATTGCCTATAAATTTTACAAGTAATAGTGGATAAACTCACAAAATAAATTAATAATATAAAAAGTTATAATTAAGAATGTTAAAACTTACTACTGTTAAAAAAGGGACTGTCTCAATGCACAAGATTCTCTGTTTTGCTAGGGTTAGGAAAAGGTCATCAATTATTTACAACCTTTCCATCGTAAGATATGATTTATCACAAAGATAAAAGTTGAATAAGAAAATTTTGAAATCAATAAAAAAAGTGTAGAAAGAGTTTTGTAAATTTTAAGATTTGTGCAAGTCTCCATCTTATGAACCAAAGCAAAAATTTGTAAATAATTTGTGTTCAATTGACTAATAATACAAGTATGCTTTATGACGTTATTTATGAATGAAAGTATCTTCAACTAACAACAATGGTCCATTTTTTAGTAAAATTAATTTATATAGTTACACTCGAACACTATAGCCACTCTCATATGCTTATTGAGATAAAATGCAAACAGATTAATTTGGGATAATGGTCCAAACTCTGACAAACCATACGAAAAATTATTATCAAGGTAGCATACGTAAAGATCTGCTTAGTTGTTGGAAGATCGTGAAAGATCTTAATCTCAGCATGTATATTTCACTGACATGGGTGAGAAATGAGAATAATATCGAGATGAACGTGAGTTGAGTTAGGTCAAGAAGATTGCGGGGTTAGTTTAGAGATCTACTAGCAAGGATCACATGGAACCTGAAGTTACAACAGAACATGGAACCTGAACTTATGACAGAAATGCGCCATCAAAATTAATTCTAAGTTTCAGCAAATAATAAATTCATAAGCGCGCATACTATGTTAACAGATACAATTGTTCTTGATAGAACAAGGCGAAATGTCCTTAGTTGTTCTTCTTTAATGCATATGGAATGTTCATGGTGAAATCTTTTGATTTGAAGCATGAAACTCATATATATATAGTATCTGATGGCTTTCTAAATGTCGCGGATCTCATGAATGCCATATTGTTTAAAGTCATGTTCTTGTTAATCCAAGAAAAAAGGAGTCCACCTAGCGTGTGTCTTGTATTCTTGTCAATTTTGTTTGTGAGAATAGTCGCTGGTACAGACTAGTGGAGTGGAGTGGCCACAAACGTTAATTTCACCATAACTGAGGCATGGAGGCGCTTGCATGCATGTCTCAAATGGAGTGTTCAATGGACGCAATTGCACTGCCGACTTCAATGCAAAGTGATTTTGTTTAGAGGTTCGAATGCATACAAATAGACTCCAAGTTATGTCCTTTGGATCCCAATAGCCCTATCTGATTGCTTGTCGGATGCTATAAAAGCCAAAACTACTCACATGTTAATAATATTGCGGTCCGACGACCATTCTTGTCGTATGTTAGGACCAAAACGAAGAATGGGAATCAATTAGCTTTTCATCACTCTTGACCGGTTGGCTGATTGCATAAGCTGACAACGCGCTGGTATTGAATTTCCAATTTGTATACTTGTAAGAGTGAGAATAATATGTAGGTAAATGGACTTTGCTGTCCTTTTCTCTTTTACTCTTTTCATATATAAACGAATTTACAAAACAATTTATGACAGATTTGCCTCCCTTTACTATAATACAAATAGTTGATTAATTAAACGTAGTAAGAATATATAGCTAAAAATGATAACGGTAGATACAAAATAAAAGCTGAACACAAGATATTTATGGTAACATCCTCCTTAAATTGACGTTGATTGATTAAGAAACATTAATTTGTCAATAAAAAAAATTTATGCTTCTCATTTGAAACAATTTTGGTGAATATATCTACATAGGATCGTGAAAACATAAAGAAGAGAAACATGATGATTAGTCAACCAAATAATCTTAAAACAATAGAAAGATATAGCATGATGCTTCAATTATGTGGATGACATTAAAAATAAAATTTTATTTCTTGCTTTTCTAAGATATGATGGAATAAGGAATCTTGAAGAATCATATATCATCTCATAAATATTGATTGCTTAATGTTAGAATTAGTGAATCATAATTCATTGCTTAAAACAAGAACAATTCCAACCAAGTGATATAATGAAAGGAGTGGTTATAGTGACTTTGCACAAACTCTAACTAAGATAAGGTCTGCCAAAATATAAAAGGAGAGCTACTTTACTCTTTTCATTACTGATAAATGATTTTCTTATATACAAGAAGGAGCTTGAATTAGCTCTTAAATCAAGAAAACTAAAATAGGTTACAAATCAATACAGATTAAGCCTTAAATCAAGGACGCTAAATATGGAAAATGAATATTTATAGTTGACTATTGCTAATATACCCCCTCAAGTTAGAGCATGGAGGTTGTGAATGCCCAACTTGTCGACAAGAGATGAAAATTGATGAGAACCAAGACCTTTGGTGAAGAGGTTAGCAAGCTGGAGTTTAGAAGGAATGTGTGCGGTAGTAATGGATCCTGATTTGATACAGTCTCGAATAAAGTGACAATCGATCTCAATATTTTTTATGCATTCATGATGCATGAGATTGGCAGCAATATGAATGGAAACACAATTGTCACAATATAATTGAGCAGATGAAGAAGTAGGAATCAACAAATCGTTTAGTAAAGTGCAAAGCCAAATAAGTTCACAAGTGGTAGCTGCCATAGAACAATATTCAACTTCAGTAAAGGAGCGGGAAACAATAGTTTGTTTCTTGGTTTTCCAAGAAATCAGAGAACAACCAAAAGAATAAAGTAACCAGTAAGTGACTGTCAAGTAACTTGACAACTAGCCCAATCGGAATCACAGTAAGCATGAAGTTGAAGATCAAATTTTGATGGCAGAAAGATCCGTTGTCTAGGGGTGAATTTAAGGTATCTTAGGACACGAATAGCTGCTACCCAATGGCCATGATGAGGTTGATGCATGAATTGAGACAATATGAAATGAGTAACAAATATCTAGTCGAGTGATTGTCAAGAGAATGAGTCGTCCAACAAGACATAAATAAGTACCTGGATTATCAAGTATAACATTATCATCCAAGGCTAGTTTGTGATTCTATTCCATAGGAAAATTTAAAGGTTTGCTACCAAGGAGACCTACCTCTTGCAAAATATCTAATGCATATTTGCACTGAGATAGGACTGTGCCATTAGAAGATCGAGCAGCCACCTCTTACCCAAGGAAGTATTTTAGAGGACCAAGATTTTTAATGTGAAACCAATCATCCAGATAATCCTTAAGTACTTTATTATGTGCACTATTGTTGCTAGCAATAATAACATCATCCACATATACAAGCAACATAGTGAAGGAATTACCTTGACAATAGATAACGAGGGAAGTATCTACCTTTGATTGAGTAAACCCAAATTGAAGGATAGCATTAGAAAATTTAGCAAACCATTAGCGTGATGCTTGCTTCAGATCATAAAGGGATTTGCGAAGGTGACAGACATGATTGTCAGTGGAAGACAAATATCCAGGTGGTGGTGTCATATACACCTCGTCATCAATGTCCCTATGTAAGAAAGCATTATGAACATCAAGTTGGTGTAATTCCCATAATTTGGTTGTTGCTACTACCAATAAAGTTCGAATCGTGGTAAGTTTTGCAACTAGAGAAAAAGTTTTAGTATAGTCGAGCCCTTCAACTTATGTG
Organism: Erythroxylum roigii; assembly: GCA_027576455.1. Classification (NCBI taxonomy): domain Eukaryota; kingdom Viridiplantae; phylum Streptophyta; class Magnoliopsida; order Malpighiales; family Erythroxylaceae; genus Erythroxylum; species Erythroxylum roigii. The sequence continues at coordinate 11,773,270 of JANZXV010000003.1, forward strand.
TAACCCTTGGCCACCAAACAAGCTTTGTATCGCTTAGTTGTTCCATCAGAATGGTATTTTATCTTGTAAACCCATTTGGAACCACTGGGTTTCTTATCATACGGCAAAGGCTCCAAAGTCCATATATTATTTTATTCAAGTGTCTTTAATTCTTTTTGCATTGCTTCTCGCCAGTGAACATCTTTAATAGCCTGTGTATAGGATTTTGGCTCTTCATGTTGAGTGATGGCCGCCAAAAAGCTAGCATGGGAAGAATTGAAATTAGAATATAAAAGAAAGTGGGATAGCGAATAAGATGTACCTGAGGATGTATGATTAGAAGAGGTGAACCGAGATGCATATGACTTTGGCAACTCAACATGAAAGTCATAAAAGCAAGATGGAAACTTTGTAGTGCATGAGGGGCATGTGGTTGGTGGTATAGGAGGTTGAATGTTAGTGGAAATGACAGATGTGTCTGTAGGTAAGGCAGGTATATCAAGGTCAGTAGGAATTGTATGACTTGTGTCTGGAGAAGGTGGGTTTATGTGTTCAGAGGTTGTATGGGGAATAGGTTCAATGGAGTCAGTGTTAGAAACAGGCAGAGGTATGGGTACATTGGTTAATTGAGAGGAGGATGAATACGGTGGGAGAGGTTTGTGGTGGTAAGGAAAGAAGTGCTTGTAAAACACAACATCTTTGGAGATAAATCTTTTATATGTATGTAATTCATAGAACTTTGTATCCTTTGTGACCATGGGGATATCCAATAAAGAGACATGATGTGGCACATTCAGAAAATTTGTCTTTTGATCATGGCAAAATAGATGCATAACAAAGGCATCCAAACACTTGAATATGTGAGTAGAGAATTAAAGCTCATATGGACTTTGGTTAGACAAAAGGGGGTAGGAGTATAACTAATTAGATACACAGTTGTTAGAAAGTATTCCTCCCAAAACTTAGTAGATAAATTTGATTGGAATCATAAGGCTCTTACAACATCAAGAACATGTCTATGTTTACGTTCTATAACTCCATTTTGTTAGGGTGTAGAAATACAAGAAAATTGAGTTAAGGTCCCATGTTGTTGACAATATAAGTGAAGTCTATGATTAGTAAATTGAATCTCATTATCACTATGAATAGTCTTAACTGGTTTTCTAAATTGTCGAACTGTCATAGCCATGAAGGAAACCAACCTGGTGTACACTTCTGATTTAGTATTCATCAATAAACCCAAGTAGTTCTGTTGTAATCATCTACAATACTTAAAAATAATAAGCCCCAAATAAAGATGGAGTTTGATATGGCCCCTAAACATCACAATGAATTAACTCAAAAGTTTTATGGTTTTTGATAGCACTAATAGGAAAAGAAGGTCGAGCTTGTTTAGCTTGATGATAAGAGTCACAACATTTATTAAAAGACTTAAAAGAATACAAACCTAAATCCTTGAGAAGAGATAGCCTATCGAAAGATAAGTGTCCAAGGCGTTGATACCCTACAGTAACATGCAAATCAGAAGTAATACTGGTTGTTGCTACAGGAATTTTGAATGCCTTAAAGTAATAAAGACCATCTCGCAATTCACCCCTTCCAATTAGCTTCCTCATGGGTAGGTCCTATAAAACACAGAAGGAAGGAAAAAAATGAGCAACGCAATTTAACATTTTAGTTAATTTACTGATAGAAATAAGATTGCAAGAAATTGATGGTATGTGAAGGACATCTTTTAAAGTAATGAGAGAGGTAAAGGAAACATCTCCGCGTGACTTTGCTGGCACAAAGTATCCATCTGGAATTTTCATTGGCATGAAATGAGGAATAGTTGTGTGTGAAGGAATGAAGTTTTATTGAAATGTCATATTGTAGCACCCCACTCTCGTAAGATACATACCCGACATCTATGGTGATATCCGAGTACGTACCACGCAAGAGTGGCATGCTAGAACGATCAATCAGTCAAAATTCATTACAAAACTTTTGTTTGTTTAAAACAAGGTACACAAAAGCGAAAAATCACTAATCAAGTTGGTCCATGTCATTTAAAAACATTTCCATTTACAAGTTACAAATATTACAAACACTAATATTCAACAATAATTTGGGCCCATTTTCAAATACAAAACACTTGAAACCATAAAGTCATTTCATTACCAAATCGTTTACATACACTTTGTACAATTCTTACTGAACATAATTCAAAAATAAATCAATGAAGACATATACAGGTGCAAACTGATCCCGACCCCTAATCCATGTCAGACCTCAGTGGCTGAACTCCAATTGATCTAATTGGATAACTCTTCTGAACCTGAAAAGCCACGTTGCAATTTTTGATGAGTTTTGCGAATTCCGTGAGTGAACCATCATTGATGATTTCACTAGATCATAAACACACATCCACATATATCACAAATATTCATTCAGAACAAATAATTATTTTTCAGACACTCACATAGCATGGTATAACACATGGTCACTCATTACAGCTTTGCAAATCATTCATGAATTTTAATCTTATATAAATGTTATATGCATGAGACTCACATTCGTTCTTATTGTTGTGACTGAGTGTCTATCACATACTTATACAAATATTGGCCCATAGGGCTCAATCAGAACAGAATCACGGAGCATAGCTCTGCGTGCACACACATATATCACGGAGCAAAGCTCTACGTGGAAGCGCTTCATACTGGCTACTCAAGTCACAACGCTTTTATCTGAGCATGCATTTTATGAAATGCATCAAATATTGATTATGCCATATCATACAATCACATATGAAGTTTAATCAGAAACTCATAATCATCAAACCTAAGTCCGGCATTCAACATATGTTGAGAATTCACATATCATAAGGGATTTCACATCGAATCAGAACACTTCCAATGCATAAAAACTGAAGATGGCATATATGACAATCACATATGATGCTCAAACAAAACTCATAATCATTGGACCTAAGTCCGGCATTCAACTTTCGTTGAGAATTCAAATAATATTCATAATTTCATAGCAATCAAAGTCACAATCAAGCACTTCCAATACATTCCCGAATATTGATCTCCTCGGACAATTAAAGTCCGGAATTCATAGACAAATCGCAATCAGTTTAACAATGTTGGAAGTCTAAATAAATAAAAATTAGATCAATCCTAGGAAATCATCTAGGTTGACTAACAGTACGCTCCGATAAGCTATTGCCTAGATGGTCCGGCAATGTCCGACTGACGTCCAATATGCTCCACTAACATACACTAAACACATTCACAGATATCACATTTTTGCACAAGTGTTCAAGTGTTCTGTTATGCATATCAAAGTATAGAGAGTACGCACAACGCATGTTTAATGACAAATTTCGGGGTACAATATTGCAATCCTTATCAAAAATCAT
>JANZXV010000003.1:11833283-11846583 GCA_027576455.1 Erythroxylum roigii
ATAGTGGTGAATAGGGTCGAACCACAGAGACCAGTGAAGTAATTATTTATTTGTGCGAAATTAAAAATAAATAATAATAATAATAATAATAATAATAATAATAATAATAATAATAATAATAATAATAATAATAATAATAATGAGTTTAATAATATAATTAAGAATAAAAATTGCTCATGTGAGGGAGGGGTATAAATAATAACCACTAGATGGGAATAAAAACTTGATACCCACCCCTTTTGGAGGGTTTAGTAGATTCTCAAATTTAATGGAATGAATCCATTCTTTGGAATTGAAAACTCCAAAGCAAACATTAATTTTTGAAATTATTGCATTCTTTCATTCACAAACTCTCAAACCAAACGCTCCCTTAGTTTTAGGCTTAGGAGAAAAGAAAACACCTCAATTTTAATTAAAGAAGAATATCTGGTTAGAAACTCCAAAGCTTTCGTTGGTCAAATCAAAACTCAATTTCTCGTGGCAACGTGACATTGAGTTCTTTTTTAGACATATAAATTCTAAATCCTAATTCGCCTATAACTAAGATTCTTTTTCAAATATATAAATCAAAAGTTAAAAAAGAATATTAATGACATTTATTTGAAAATTTCCAATCACAAAGAATTACCATTAATCATAATTAATAAGTATGTGGTCTAGATAAAAATAGTGGGGTTGGGTTGGAATGAGGATAATGATACATGTGCTAAACTAATCCCTCCAACAGGTCGTAACACAGCTGGATAGTCGCCCACTTCTCGATTGTTGAAAATTCCTCAAATTAATTAAGGGAAGTTAACAGTCCATTTGAACAGCCTAAGCTTCCAGATATCATATAGCTGCCGTTGCGACCAATCCATATTAATCCAAATAAGGTCAAATGTGAATTATGATTTTTGCCGTTTTGACTCGTTGTGTTGTTGACCCAATCCCGTTTTATCCGTTTTCCTTTTGGGTTATTGTTAACATTATATAATTCATCCCACAAGGACTTGCGAAATTAAATAAATTTTATTTTTCATCTCTTGAATCATATTTTTAAGATATGCAAGAGAAAATAAAACAAACGGAGAGAGACAAAAGACGGAAAAGGGGCGGCATGATTATGTACGCGGTAATTAGGCAAATACGAATTTCATCTCTCTTAAATTAATTATTATAATAAAATTGAAATATGATCCACGCAAAACTTTGGATTGAGAATTTCTTTTTGTCAATATTTATATGTGCTTGGCATGAAAATGGAAGTAAAGTACGTAACCCAAACGAAAGTGCAGGCACAAGAGCAGGCGTGCGTGACTGACCAGTGATTTGTCTTCGCTGTTAATTCGTGCCTTCCCAGTTCCTACACAACAATGCTCACGTTTTTGCCATGTTTGAATTCTAAAGTCAATTATGTCAGGGAATTAGCTTTGCTTTTTTTTTTTTTTTTTTTGAATGGGGAATTATAGTTTTGCTTTGCATTTACACTAAATGAGGTAATTCTTTTATTAACTTCATTTTTTTTATCAGGATAATGTCAATAACTGAATGTTTATGTAATTTGATGATGATTACAGTGTTATTCATTATTTCCAACTTTCTGTTTCTTGAAATAATAGGTACGTACTTCAGAGTAATATTTTGGTCGGGGTCAAACTCTATGATTAAGAAAGAAACGTCTGCGACCTTACTTCCTTCACCGGACGGTCAACGCACACTAGCCTTAAAACATTAAACCAAGAAAAAACATACCCGATATGTTTATAGCTTATTAAGCGAGGAAAAATATGTTAACTGCAATTAAAACCAAAAAAAAAAAAGAGGGAAAAATATTTTTTAATAACCAGTCTGGGTATGGAACGCGTCCTGAGTTTGGTGAAGCGGACAACAAACTTACAAAAGATAAACACATTTTTTTCCCAAATAGGAAAGATCAAAATAATCGCATAATATGTGATTTGACTCGTAAAATTCTAATGCACCAATCCAATTCAAAGACCCCACCAATCGGTCGTAACCACCGTCTCTCGTCCGCCGATTGCACACCCATAAATTTTGCACGAGAAATTGACTTATAGTGAACTGACATATTTTACTGTCTGACATACGTGGCGGAAACGGAACCCCTGTGTCCCTCGTCGTCTGTCTTCAAAAAGGAGGGGGACTGCTTGCTTTTACCCTTGCCCCCTCGATCAACACGTGTCTACACCGGCTATCATCGGTTACCGGCGTCAAAACTTATTAGAAGCTTCTTTTTTTTCGAGAATCACTTCACTGTATAAAAATTAAGAAAAGAAAAAGTCAACTCTACTCCTTTTTTTGGTAAATTGTATTTTCAAGTACTTAAATTTCACCTGGTTGTATTTCTATAATAAAATAAATACTATTGTGAAAATTAAATGAAAATAAATAAAATAATTAATCATTAAAGTATTCTTAAATTATGCTATAATTTATTAATTTCTTCAAGCGATATAAATAACATTTTTATGGACATTAAATTATATATTTCTTACAATTATCAATTCTCTTCATTTGTTTCTTAACACTGTCCTTGACAAATATAACTTTATTAACAATAATTTATACCATAACAATATAAATGTTAAGGATGTTTATGATTAATTTGTTCTTTAGCATTAATATATCATTTACGTTCATTAATTTTGTTTTGAAAGTATGATGTGACGCAATATTTGGAAATGTCCAACAAAACATAATTTTATTTCCAAACCTCAGTGACGCAAGCAACTACATTTGATGGCTAAGGAAAAAGAAAGAATAATTTGTCAGGGTATCAATTCCTTTTGTGTTCCTACAGTCGCAGCCAGTCACCGGTCTTACAAACGGCGAAAGAAAGTAGCAAAATTTTTTAGGGACCCACACGCAACTCCCTCCTCCTCCTCTGCCCTTACAAAGAGAACAAAACGACAAAAGTGACACGTTGAAAATTTAACAAAAAAGTGTTTAAATGTTAATTAGAAGAAGTTTAATTAATCATAGGGTGATAACAATAAGAGAGATAGCGAGAGACAGGGAGAGAGAGAGAGAAAGCAAGGGGACCTCTAGAAAGACCAAAGCCCCAAAGCTTCGCTCTGATTTGCAGAGAGAATCCAAAGGACCAGAGGTAGTTGATAACTAAGAACTGCGAAGAACACACACACAAACATACATATATATATTTAGAGAGAGAAAGAGATAACACCGTTTCCATAGACTTTTAGTCCTTTCTCTTCTTATCCAATCCGTAAGTCTCTAATCCCCCTCTCTCTCTCTTGCATTATAATTCTTTCATCCCAGTTTCTCTTTTGTTTATGAGCAAATTATGTGAGCAGATCTTAATTCTATTCTTGGGGTATTTTTTTGAAGGTGCTCGATTTTCCTTTTTTCTGGGCTTCTACTTTATATTGGTTTTTGGAGATCTGCTGCGTTTACTCGCAACTTCCTCAATCTGAATTATCGTTTTAACTCTGTTTTCCTTTTTCATTTTGGGTTTTGTTTTCTTTAAACTAGTTTTTGTCACGGTGAGTTTTGTCCATCTCCAGCTAGAGAAAAGAGAACAGCGAATCTGATTTGAGGATTAATATTCTCTTGATCGTTTGTTTCATCGGATTCGTTTCTAAATTGTATCGAAAAAGAACATTTTTCATTTCTCCATTTCGAAACAAACTTCGGAAATTGTATTTTGAGCTTCTTCGTTCCTTTTCTTGGTCATTCTCTAGATTTGTTGCAAACAGCTTCAAATTTTATCATTTGGGGTTTCTGGGTTCCATTTGTTTATCCGAATTAATCTTCTTCAGCATACAAAAAGTTAAATTCCTGTTCTTTGTCTTGGATAAAAACTAGAAAGTCAGTCCACTTTATAGGAAACTTACGTTAATTTCGCTCCATCTAGGGTCTCTCTTGTTTTTGGTTTTTTGTTTCCCTATTTTCGCTATTCGTGTTGCGGTTTCAGTCCTTGGTTTTGTCCGTTTTTTTTCGCTCTGAATACAAATGCAAAAAGCTGGATTGGGCTGGTGGCTTAATTCCTTTTACCTGGCGAAATTACAGAGACATGTTGGAGGGTCGGTCCTGTGACTCGTGTCTGGTCTCGAGGGTGTTTGGTAACTCTTGCCAGCCTGAATCTCAGTGGCTTTTGATGTCTTATCAGCTCAACGGCAAGCGTCCATTAGACAACTCCGAGGATGGTTACCGAGAGAGTAAATCCCGAAAGCTGTCGGACTCTTGTGAAGCCATTCGCGAGCAATTCGATAATGATCAATCGGGGCATTCATCTGATTCTGATCCCCTGATTGATGCTATTGGGAGAGACATGTCAATTAACTGTCTCATTCGATGCTCACGTTCTGATTATGGGTCCATAGCATCGCTGAATAGGAGTTTCAGATCGTTAGTTAGGAACGGTGAGATATATAAACTGAGGAGGCAGCGTGGTGTAACCGAACACTGGGTGTATTTCTCATGCCAACTGCTTGAATGGGAGGCCTTTGATCCCATTAGCCGCAGGTGGATGCATTTGCCAAGGATGACTTCAAATGAATGTTTCATGTGTTCGGATAAGGAGTCCTTGGCTGTGGGCACTGAGCTTCTCGTATTTGGGAAGGAAGTGATGTCCCATGTTATATATAGGTATAGCATTTTGACTAATTCTTGGTCTTCTGGGAGAAGGATGAATGCCCCCAGATGTTTGTTCGGGTCTGCCAGTCTGGGAGAGAAAGCCATTTTAGCTGGCGGTTGTGATTCTCTGGGAAATATCCTGAGCTCTGCAGAGATGTATAATTCCGAGACCCAGACTTGGGAGACATTGCCAAGCATGAATAATCCAAGGAAGATGTGTTCTGCGGTGTTTATGGATGGCAAGTTTTATGTAATTGGGGGGATTGGAGGAAGTGATGCAAAGCTTCTGAATTGTGGAGAGGAGTATGATTTAGAAACAAAGAAATGGATAGAAATTCCTAACATGTCCCCTGGTCGGAGTGGGAGTGCCAGAGAGGCTGAGATGCCTGCAGCTGCTGAGGCCCCTCCTTTAGTTGCTGTGGTCAATAATGAACTGTATGCTGCTGATTATGCTGACATGATTGTTAGAAAGTATGACAAGGAGAGAAAATCATGGTTTACTGTAGGAAGGTTGCCTGAACGTGCAGTCTCAATGAATGGCTGGGGTCTCGCATTTAGGGCTTGTGGAGATCGACTTATTGTTATTGGGGGACCTCGAACTTCTGGTGAAGGTTTTATTGAGCTAAATTCCTGGGTTCCAAGCGAGGGCCCTCCACAGTGGAAGTTACTTGCAAGAAAACGATCAGGGAACTTTGTGTATAATTGTGCCGTTATGGGATGCTGAGCATCTGGATATGGTGGCATCATGTGATCCGCTGCCAGGGAGATGTAGAAGATTTAGTTTATCCATCAATACAGGAGTCTTGCGAATGGGTAATTTGCCCCTTATTACTTTTTCATTTTCTTTTCCCTTTTGGCTGGGGGTTGGGAGGAGGAATTTCAGATTTTTACTCAGGATACGTCAGAATTTTTTCTTGAATCTTATTTTCTTTTCTTTTCTTCCAAACTTAATTTCAAATTTTCTTCCTTCTAATTTGTGTCTTCCCCTTTTCCAGTGGCACGATAATTTCAGATGTTGGGTTCCTGTAGCACAGGAATAGTTTTAATAATATTGATTTACCAACACATCGATTAGGTCACCGATAGTTCTTTACTGTTTTCCTTTTCTTTTCCCTTTAGAAAAAGAAAATCAAATAACTAGTCATACTCATATGGGCTCAATGATCCATCCTTTTCTTGGCATTGTTATTGAGGAACAAAATAAGTCCTGAGAGGTTGTTATTTTGGATGATGGGTTATGTACTTATTCATTTGTCATTGAAATTAATGGCTTATATACTACGAACAGTGTTCCTCCACTTTTTACTTTTTGTGAGTTTGCAAACTTCGTACATGTTTTAATTGCACTTTAGATGAAGAAAATTTACATAATGCTGGAACCAGAGTCCTGTCAAATTTTGGTTTCCCTTCACTCAATGTTGCATTTTCAGCTTAAATTAGTAAATCACCTTTACTTATTTTTCTATAAAAGGAACACGAGCATAATTGCAGTTCATTTATATAACATTTGCATCTTTGAAAATTGAGATATCTGAGTGTAGGATTTCTCGATTTCTAGTTCTGTAAGATTTCATTTAACCATTCAATTCCACATGCCTGGAAAGAAAAATACGATTCATTTGTCAGATATGCTGCTGTGGTAGCATCTTGTTATACTTCTTTCTTATACCAAGACACTATGTTTACTGATTCCCATCATTAAAGTATTTCTGTAAAGATCAAAAGTTCTCTGGAATCTAACCAACCTTGAAAATTTTCTGCAATATTACATTGTAAAAGGTGGAGTCAAAAGATATGAATTGGGCATGAGAAAAATAATCCCTTCAGTAAGCTGTAGGTATCTAAACCAGTTAACCGCGTAACACATTCCCCTTTGCTTTTGGTGCAGCATATGAAGCAGATAAAACTTTCTGTTATTTATGTTTTCGGTTTTATGTTTAAATGGAGGATGCCAAGTTGACATGTATGTGTTGGAGTTATGTTGTTAAGGATCGCTAATAAAACAAACGAAAAGAAAGTGATACTGCAAAGAGTGAGAAGGTATTGGTGTTGGCATGCACACCAATTCAAAATATTGGCAGGAACAAAATACTGTTTAACAATCTTGATGTTTCTTCTGAGCTTTCATGTTATTCAGGCGGTTAGATGCCAATATTCTATGCATGATTGTTATTCAGGATGCCCTTCAGGTATTTGGTGAAATAGCTAGGTAAGATGCCAATATTCTATGCATTATAAGTTTCAGGGAAATAAACTTTGTCCTGTGTTGCATAATATCGCTTTTGTTTGCAAGTGATTATCTGACTTGTCTAATGCATTCCCTGCACTTCAGTCATCCTTGAGCTGTTGTTGACCAGCTAAACCAGACAGACAGCTAGAATGACAATTTGTGTGGCATTCTTCCTGTTCTGGGGGTGTAAAAGTTTGGAAAGAAAAGAAAATTGTGTTTTTTTTAAAAAAATTAAAGTTAGTTAATGATAGAAGAGATACAAAGTGGAGAGTCATAGCCCTCTCCGATCAACCATAAAACGACAACGTTCATCTCCTAATAGCCAAACTCATATAAAAAAAACGACAACGTTCTAAAGTAAAAACTAAAGATCCACCACTGAGACAAACGGGAAAAGAAATGCCCAAAAACCACAAATCTCCATTCTTGCTTTACCCAATTAGGGTTGAAGGGATCTCGCGATCACCATCATCTTGAGGCACCGAGGAGTGAGTTTTGAGACAGGTCAGATTGAGTGTCCCAAGCAGATGGGTTCCAGCCTAGCCTTAAAACAAAGACGCTCCAGCCTAGCATTTGATGAATAAAAGGTAAGACAAATCCTTCATAAACCATGTTTCTCTTCATCATGTTTCACACTAAAAAATGTCTGATGAAAGGTGACTGAGGCTTTCTTTCTTGTCTTTTTATGTACCAGTACATCGGTTGAGTGTCCCAAGCATCGTTCCTGGCCTAGCCTTATATCGATGGCACTTCCCCCTCTGCCACCTGAATGGTAAGTCCCACTTCCGTTGCTTTTCATATTTTCAGGGAATTTTAACTTCGAGATCTTCCTGCTACTGTTGGTATGCATATTTCTCTATATTCTCCATAATTTAGCTAGTTGGGATGAGCACTCCTTGATAGAGCTTGAGGAGATTATTTGCTCTCTGACTTTAGCATAAATACACTCCCTTACCTGTTGTTGATTTCTACTGATGTTTTGGAACCTACGTAGGTTCCTTTCTGCCCATATTTCCTTGATGCAAGTTGCAAAGGAAATTAGGCAGATGATAGAATTAGGATGGGAAATAGACTTCAGTCTGATAAACTATTGCAGTATCCCTGTTGTGTGTTTTTAATCTACCAAAGAATCATGAAGTCCATGATGAGACTTGAGAGTCATGTTGGGTATTCCTGACTTCCATGTTTTGTGCTTTGTAGAATAGAGACACGGTTTTTCTTTTTTTCCTTCTCTTAGTACCTTTATCTCTCACCACTGAGTACTATATTCACCTTTTCCTTATCCTTCATATTCCCCCATGTTCCTCGTTGAATTCCTTCCTTTCGCTTCCCTGCCTTTTGTTACTCTCGCCATTATGACTTGAAACAGTCTCCCCTTTGTTCATCTGCTGGAAATGGAAATTGCACAAGTAAATGTCATGGATGTACTATATAAATCTGTAAGGCACTATATATTGCAAGTAATCTTCATGTAGGCTTCCGATACATGATTCATTTTGTCCATTTCGCATATTGCAGTAGGTTGCAAAATTATGATATGAATGACTTGAGCAGCTAGGAGAGGCAGTGATATTCTTTTAAAAGAGTCTTGGCTTTTGGATGCATTAGTTTTTCGTTGCTGGAAATGGATAAAGGATAAAAGTTCTTCTAGTCATGCTGATGAAGTTGCAGGTCTTTATAAGTTTTTTGACACTCTTTAACAGTTTCCTTTTTATTGAAACATCAACGGATGACCTGGATAGAAACTGGCTTTTTTAATTTATTAAATTATGATTGGATAAATTCTAATGTTTTAAGTTTGCCTTCTGAATATGGCCTGAGTTCTGATCTTGAGATTTCAATTGAATTTGATCCTCAATGTATAGCTAACATTGTGTTGCCTTCTGCATATTACTAAAATTTGATCCTCAATGCCTGAAGTTGCTAAAATTGTATTGTATTGCGATATGCACTCTCTACTCGCAAAAGTAACTATAAAGTACAAACTCAGCTGTAAATATATTTCTGCCACAGGTATATAACAACTGACCACGATTGATATGCCTTGTGGGCGGCAGTGGGAGCATTTATGTATTTAGTGTAGAACAGGATTCCTTATCTGATGTTTGTTCTGTCACTTTTGGTCTTGAAGCTATAAATATTTATATTGTATGTAGATGTATTCTTGTGTGTAAATGGAAGGCCTTTACTGTTATTATTTTTACTCTTTTGAGAGTAATGGAAAAAAGTTACTATTTTGTGACCAAAAGGTCCCAGGTTTGAATCATAGAAATAATCTTTTTGTAAAAAAAAATACAAGAGGAAGGTTGTGTATATCGATGACCTTCTCCACATTTTCGCAAAGCAGAGAGTCTTGTGCATCGGGTACGTTAATTAAAAAAAAACTCTTTTGAAAGAATGAGATAAAGGCTTAAAGGTTACAATTTTAGAATTGTAATTATATGATGCTGATAAACAATCAGATATGTGCTAAATTACAGGTAGAATTGAGGTTTTGTACCTCTGTACTCTACTCTACTGTTGGTGTTGTTCAAAGAATTTAGACTTTAGAGAGTTATTTGGAACTGGCATTATTGGAGGGTGACAAATGAGATTGGCTGGTAGAAAAAATGGGTCTTTTTCTTTTTATGAAAAATGGGTCTTTTTCTTGTGCAAAATCAAATCCTGAAATTTGATCAAATTCTACAAGTACAGATTAGGTGGAAATCATCTTGAGAGAGACTAAAATGGAGCTGTTGCTTCCCAAGTACTTCCTGTCATGACCAACTGTTTCCTTCTGTAACTTTTAGGACATGTGGGTGTGTGTTGAAATCCCATCAGTCAGAAGGTTTACCCAGCTAGCCGTATCATGCCAAATATGCATTTACTCAATTTGCTGACTACTTTTCCTTTTTCTTTATAAAACATATTAACTTAGTGTTACGAGATAATTGTCACGAAGCTAACTGAATGTTAGCAACAAAGAACCGAGAAGAGATAGACACGGTAGAAGAAGAGAAAGAAAGGTTTAGCGAGAGAGAAATCAGTTGAGCTGTTATTCGTTGGTTCTTTCCTTTCTGCCTCCAATAGTTATATTAAAGGCTATAATAACCGCTGGTGGCCATCTAATCGTAATGTAACAAATGTCCTATACATACAACAACGTCTCAATTATTTATGGATTACTCTTCGGCTCCCGAGGTCCTATCATTTCCCATCTCCTCAACTTCTTGTCTGCAAAACGTTGTTGAATATCATATAAAAATTCTCAATTGTTGTTATTGTCCTTCGAAGAAGACCATTGTACTAATATCTGGTCGATTGTTGCGATTCTCCAATCTTCGATCAAGAACATTGACTGGTACATGAAGTTTTGAATATAGTGATGGAGGTAAGTAACACTGGCGATTTTATTTCGAAATCAGAAACACAACATTTGAATTGTGAATGAGGAAGGTAGGGTGAATCCTATTGTCGGCTGGTAAATCAAGCTTATATGCCAAAAGTCCTATCTTCCGAATGGTCTTAAAGGGACGACAGAATAAAGCCACCAACTTCTGTGATAGACGCTTTTTACCACTGTTGACGGTAAGGCTGTAACTTTAAGTAGATGTAATCTCCAACAGCGAAGGTTCTTTCAATATGACGGCGATCAACAAATAGTTTCATTCGATTTTGCGCTCGATGTAAATGAGAATGCAGAATATTGACCATCGCTTCCTTAACTAACAAAAATTGATCAACTACTAAAATAGAAGACTCACCTGCTAAATATGGTGTATACACGAGGTGGAAAATCATAGACTGCTTGGAAAGGAGTACGTTTATTGCTGAATGAAAAACAGTGTTATGCCATCATTCTGCCAAAAATAACCATCTACTCCAATTCATTGGACAATCGAAAGACATACACCACAGATATGTTTCGAGCGTGTGATTGAGAACCTCTGTTTATTCGTATGTTTCGAGCGTAGCGTCAAACTGAGCACAAGCGTAGCATCACAGTATTACAGTATCCAGTATCATATATTGTCGAACTAGGCACAAACGAACCAAGTGAGCTCCACGTAGTGTTATAGTCCCAGCAAATCAATAGACCAGGCATAAGAGAACAAATACAGGTCTACCAAACAATTCCACGTAGCAACTCCAGTCCACAAGAGTCCCGCGCCCACCATCATTGCACTACGCCAACACGCGTGGCTGCCACCCTTAAACTTTGAAACATATGCTTGAAAACCAAATGGATTCTTGATGATCTCTTGTTATAGCAACAATAAATAATGCTCCAACACAACCAATTATCATCCATCAAAACCATTTTACTTTCCCATCAAGTATTATACTCGATGAGATCAATTACTCATTATGATCTCAACTTATGAAGATGCAAATAGGAGCACACAATAAGGTTGGATATCTTATTGGGGCAGAAAAAAAAACTGCACTTGAAGACCAAAATTTTGAGACATGGATTACTGAAAATCAAAGAGTGAAAGTTGGCTTGTTGATTCAATGAGTCTGTCGCTAATGCAATGATTTATTCTTCTTCTTACTGTCAGAGAAATATGAAAGGTTGTGTCAAAAAATTTATATGATAGATCTGATGAAACCTGTCTTTTTGAATTAAATCAAAAATCTTTTTCAACTAGACAAGATGGTAGACCATTATCAACATAATAAAATAAAATTGTGGTTATTTTTTAGGAAATTGATCATAGGTCAACTTCTTAAGAAGAGACTGTTGAAAGAGTACTCCAATTACATTCAACAATGGCTAGGCTCTGAGTTCATATTTTCCTAAGTAGACTTGATTTTGAATTTGATTAGGTTTGGGGAGAGATCTTATGTAAAGACCTAAAACTTGATTGGAAAGCACATATGCATATGTAAGGAGAGAATATCAACAAAGAGAGCTAATGGGAGGATCTCCCTCAATCTCTTAACAATAACTATTGCTAGCTAATCAGAACCTATAAGGATCATCATCAAAATTAGGAAAGAATCACAAAAATCAACCCATTGGAAAGTCTAACAATTTTGTGTTTGATTATTTTGGTGAAATAAGTCACTCAAAGCAATAAAGTTACAAAATTATTAGCTATCCTAACTGGTGGGATTAACAAAAAAAAACTACATAAAAGGGTTGTTGGAAAGGCTATGGTGGCAACTATGAATTGAAGTGGAATCTAAAGGGGAGGAAACGTCAGTGCTTATCACAAATATTGCTCATTTAGGTATTGTGGCTAAGGCAAATTATTTCTCTATAATTTTTAGGAAAAATATCTGGATTATTGATACAGGTGCATCTGATCATATGATTAGAGATTCTAGCCAATTAGAATCCATCTGTCCATCCCCTCAATCCATTGTTTCCATAGTTGAAGGTAGCATGTGCTTTGTTGTTAGGCAAGGATCTGTTGGAATTTGATTTGGGAAAATTCCAAGCTTATGATTCATTTTGATAAGCGTTTTAGCTAGTATACAGGCAAGCATTCCAGTTCAGTCAAGAGGTCAACTATGTATTTTCTTTGTGAAAGAGAAATTCCTTGATCTGTCTTTACTACCTTGGTACCTAGGAAGTATTTAAGCTGTCCTAGCTCCTTCATTTCAAATTTTGTGGCTAAGTGTTATTGTAAGAGCTTCATTTCTTCACAATCGTCTCTATTCAATACCATATCATCAATATACACAATTAAAATTCTTGCTTTACCTCCTTTGTGTTTTATAAACAAGGTATGATCTACACCACTTTGTTTATAATCAAAAGCTTTCATTTCCATAAAAAATATTAAGTATTGATTGAGTTATTATTGGAGTTTGTTATAGTTTTTCTTAGAATATAATTTTATTCAAAGTCTAATTGTATCTCTATATATTGCCTCCATATGAGAGAAGAATGTACTATAGTTTTTATTTACCCTAAACCATCATTGTTTTACAATTTCTAAGAATAACGTTGTGTTTACTTGCGAGACGATTAAGGTGAATAACTTAAAACTAGACATCCTTGACAAGGAATATGCAACAGAGTTATCTATTCCCTTTTTGTACTTAATAGAAAAATCAAAACCCAATAATTTTGGAAGCCAATTTTGTTGAAAGGGAGTTGTAATTTTCTGATCCATCAAGTGTTTCACACTTTAATGATATGTTTGCATCATAAAATGTCTCGCATTTAAGAAATGAGATCATTGTTTCACTGTCATGAATAAAACTAGAAACTCTTTTTCATAAATGGGGAGGTTTTTGTAGTTGTTGGATATGATTTTGCCTACTAATGCTATAGGATGATTTTCTTGCATGAGTTTGCACCTATTCCTTTTCCACTCGCATCAGCTTCTACCATAAATTCTTTCACAAAATCAGGAAGAGCTAGCATTGAAACTGTTGTCAATGCTTGCTTCATAGTTGAGAATGCAATTAATGCCTCATTTGTCCAATGAATGAATCTTTCTTTAACATATTGGTTAAAGGCCTGCTAATTTGTCT
>JANZXV010000003.1:11917550-11929392 GCA_027576455.1 Erythroxylum roigii
CAACTTGCAAGCATTCAATGCACAATAAATTCTCACTTTAAAGGTAGTTGAAAACCATTGATTTTATTAGTTGAATAGCATTTATAACTTATTAACATAAAGATAGAAATGAAACCCACCTTAATCCTTGCTTAAATCTTGCTTAAAGAAGCTCCTCCTCTTGCTCTTCTTCCCTTTCTTGCCTCTCTTCAAGAAAAGCAAAAAAATCCCAAATCAACTTAACTCAAATTGAAATCCCACATGACCTAATGTATTCAATTGGCTCTAGAATCGCTAAACCCATCTTAATTCTAAGCTTTCTAAACGAAATACCAATCAAAAGCTAAACTTAAACTTATGGCTTACCTTGAAATTTCTCCTCAATCAAGAGGTTTCTTGAATCAAAATCTAGCTTAAGCCTTCCTCTACCTTTTTCCCTCTTGGATTAA
The DNA here is from genome assembly GCA_027576455.1 of Erythroxylum roigii. Taxonomy (NCBI): domain Eukaryota; kingdom Viridiplantae; phylum Streptophyta; class Magnoliopsida; order Malpighiales; family Erythroxylaceae; genus Erythroxylum; species Erythroxylum roigii. Next base: position 11,917,979 of record JANZXV010000003.1, read on the forward strand.
CTTCAAACACCTTCTTGAACCACTTGGAAAAATTAACCTTAGCTTTCTTCCTTTTTCCTCTTCTTTCTCCTTCCTTCACGACCCTCTCTCTCTCCTTTCCCTCTCAATTTTCGTTTTCTCTCTTCTTTCACCTACACTTCACTTAATTCTCTTCTCTTTTATACTCTCTTAAGCCACTTAAGCCCAAGCCCAAAGCCCATTAGTCTTTTAATACAAATCCTCTTCTATTTTCAACTTAAGCCCAACATATTCCCTTTCTTTTTCACACCTCATTATGGCCCAAAGCCCATTAAACCTTTAATGTATTTATCACCTAACTCTTTACTTCAATTTAATTTATGCTAACTCATGCCACCTAACTTCATTAATGCTATCATACTTAATTAATGATAACTCAATTTAATCTATCAAGACCTCAAATTAATCTAATCATGCTGAAATAAATAAATAAAAATTCAGGGGCTAACAAGGTTGATTGGCGCTCAGTCACAACAAAACAAAATAAGAATGGAGTCATATGTGCATTTGCATATACAACTTTACGTGTAACATATGAATGTTTGAGATGAATTATTGAATTCTTTGAAATAGTGAAATACAATTGAAGTTAATGGATAATGTGTTATGATGTGCTTGTGAAAATATGAAGAACTTAATGCACTTATTGAAGTATGATGAAATGTGATGTGGTATTCAATACTAGAAGATATGATATACTTTTTTTGTGAACTGACTTGAGTGGATACATTGATGATGATTCACCCACTGAGTTCACAAACTCATCAAAATTGCAATGTTGTTTTCAGGTCTAGGAGAGACTTAGCTAATCTAGGTGGAGTATAACCTTTGTATTTAGACATGAGTTAATGGTCAGGATCAATCATACCTGCGGATGTCTCTAGTTATTTGCATCACAAATACCATTGTCACTTTATCTTGTTAATAACAAACTTACTTTATGTCTTTTGAATATTTTGCAAATTGTAATAATATGGAAGGCATTTTTTGAAAGCATAGTCAGATTTTGGCAAATTGTTGATTAAAATGCCTTCGTACTATATGATTTTATGTGTAAAGTTGGAAAATCTTCTGAATTGTTTTCTAGCTTATCATTTCAGTAGAGTATAGTCCCACATATTCTCTGATATGCTCAGGAATATGCTTTATTGGAGTGGTATGTTATACTGCATGCTTTAAAATTTGAACATGTGCTGACAATGCTGGAGTGCTTAAATTACTTCTAAAATCAGCTTTCAACTCATGAAATCGACAATCATCAATAAACCTCTGGAAGTGATTAAAAAATTCTAAAAATTTATGCTGATAACTTACGTACTTTTTTACAATGCTATTCATGCTCTCACTCCGTTGCGCGGTGGTCAAGTGTGCACAAAACAATTGGCATCCATAAACCAAAGCCCATTTTTCCTTTATATGAAACATACGTTTTAACCAATCATTATCTTAAAGTTCATATTTTTGCAGCATCTCATTCCATGCAATGAAAAAATCTTCTTCTTCTTTAAAGTCATAAATGTATAAGCTGAAATCCCGCGAAAAATCTTTAAATTAAGGAAAAACACCACTTAAATGGATTGCAACATTTCGATAAATGTGCCAGATACAAAATTGATGATGAGTTTCGGGCCATGTTGAAGCTAATGGCTTTTCCATCACCGCATCTTGATCAGTAAGAATAGTTGTAGGTTTTTTCTCAGACATGGCTCTAGAAAATATGTCGAACAACCACTCAAATGTAAGAGCAGACTCATCTTACAATAATGCAACACCAAAAGCTGATGTTTGCTTATGATGGTTAACACCTACAAAGAAAGCAAGTGGACGACCGTCACCATTTTTCTTGTAAGTAGTATCGAAGCAAAGAACATCACCAAAATCTAAGTAATCATTCCTCATCTTTGTGTCTGACCAAAATATACTATTTATCAAATCATCTTCATCCACTTGAATGGCGTAAAAGAAATTAGGATCTTCATATTGCATTTTATACAAATATTCTAACAAGCCACCTGTATATCCCTTTTTCATATTTCTTGTTCTTTTGGATCTTAAATAATTCTTTTAATTCTCCAAAATAAAGTCAAAATTATTTCTCCTACCTGCTTGTCTCGATCATGGGATGCTTTTGGTAGAATTCCAACATCACTAGCCATTTGAGTTTGCATTGTTGTAGTAGAGGACATCTTTTTGTGACTTTTATGCAAATGTGTTTTGTTAGGACTTGAAAGATAGTGATTGTGATCCTTAACAAATTGAATCATTTGAAATTTCAAATTTTCACACAATTAACTTTCATTCTCACCTCATAACTAATTCTTGTTTCTGAATGTGGAGCTTTTACATACACATCTCTTTTGTCAGGCATCCTTTTACCTTCAGCACTACATCAAAAAAGTCTATAAATCAATTTACAAAATTTATCTTTCTGACTTTTGCTCCTTCTTATTCCAAAAGCCAACATGTTTGGCACACATTAAATAAAATTTATAAGTTTGTTCTTCAGTCTCAAACTCTATGCTAATTTTAGGAAATTCACTCTCTTGGAACAAATGAGTGGACGTTGTTCAAATTCTCCTTAGAATTCGGATGCGCTAAATCAGTTGACTTCATATTACTACTCTCATTGCCAATGTCAATTTCATCATTGTTATGCTACTCCTCTCAAGTTCATATTATGATCGATCGTATGGAGTAGATCTACATTCCATGATTTTGTTTAATACTAAATTAGACATCTATCAAATTCACAAACGACGTATCATTATGGCTTTGTTATTAGATAAAATTATGAACACAAACAGAAAGGAGTGTTCACAAACTATTGGGAACGTCAGATGGTTAGATTAAGGAGCAAAATGTATTTTACTTTGCTCCGCATAGCTTATTGGAGAATGAAAGGTTTCACGTTGTGCAGTTATAGGTTCTCATCTTCTCTCTGGTTGACCAACTAACAGCTAAAAAAATTCGTAAATTCTTCCCATTAAATCAATAATATGCATTAGAAGATCTTATACTAACCAGAGGTCAATATTATCACCAATAAACTTTGAATCAAATGTTTATATTTCAAATTAAGCAGCTCAACCTTTATGATATACATTAATTATCACTCATATAGATGTATAAAAAAACAAAAGAAGTTAGAAAGGAATGACGTCCATGCATCAAAACAATCAAAGTATCTTCAAAACTTGCCTTTAAGGAAAACATAAAGACTATTTTGAGATTAAGAACCACTAAAGGAGTCATGTACTAAAGTAGCTTATATCTCTCCACATTAAAATTCATAATAATAGTAAATTACCAAATGATGTTTTCCAAAATGCAAATAGATCAACATCAGAGTCATATTAGTAGAGACTTCAAAAGAGGCAGACATCAAAGAAGGCATTCACGAAAAGGTGGTTTCGGGTATGCTGAGCCATTCCCTTAAGAATTATTCAGAGATAGAGACACAGAGAGAGGGAATGATAATAAAAAATAAGTAATAAAATATACAGATGAGAAAAGGAACGAAACTTACATGAGAAGAAACTTGAAAGTCATCAAAATCTTATCTTTCTTCCCCTATCACTGGTGTGCTTCTTGGAGCAACACCAGATTCTCCACAATCTTGGTTTTTGGAAATAATTTAAATGGTCTTGTTACTCATCTTCTACTTCTTTACTCCACCAAATGTGAGAACAAAGTTAATTTGCTTTGTTAGAAGGGGAAAAAAGCTTTGAAAGATATGAAAATCAAACAATTAAGAAACGCAGACATAAGTTGATGGGTAGGAAATCTTTTGTGAGGTTGCTTTGGAAATGGCACACAACAACCATTTGGTGTTTCTATGAATAACATAATTATTGTTTACACTCATCATCATTATGGTACTCTTGTAGTATTTGTAATGACTAAATTTAATGTAGTATTTGGCATATATTATTTTGTAATTTGCTAGCAATACAATAACGATTTCAATTTTCATTTTAAGTCGTTCAAGCAAAATTAAAGAAACAAAGTTTCACTGCTAATATCCTACCGATTTAATTATGGTACTCTTTCTTACATTTACTTCTTAATTTCAATTATTACATTTGATGTTAATGTTACATTATATTAATAATTGTATTAATTAATTAAAAATGTATTTTTTGATTGATAGGCACAACAATCATCTTATTTTGACAATTTGGGAGTTGGTATTTGCAATGAGAACTGTGATTGTTCTCTTCCAGCCTTGGTGACATGTTTTATAGGTAGAAGAGGAAAAATATAGGTTAGTAAATTGCTTCAGGTGATTATAATAATATTAATAGGCTAAATCCAATCAGTATCCAACTGGTAAATTAGTATTGCATTCATAAGCCTTTTGTAAATTAAACATCCAGAAAGGAAAAAAGGATATATAACAAAATAATCCTCAAGTAGAAGCAACCTCCTTGATAGATTCACGTCATGCATATTCCCTTACTCCATCTTTATCAGCTATATTGATCACAAAGTTTGATGGTAAAATGACCAGTCTAGATCAAATCTCCATTATGCATTTGATGATTCTTCGAGTAACATGCCAATATGGAAATGTTGGTCCATCATGGAAAGAGAAATATGATCCATGACCAAAAACTCTCCTATCAACCTTATAAAGTGTAGCAACCTGTTGATTGCGGAAAGAAACAAAGCTATATCCTTTTGAGTGACCAGTTTTGTGAACCTACATGACCCTCGCATCTTTGACAACGATGAAGCACAAGAAAAGATCGAGACCTTTATCAAGAAGAAAAAAGAAAATAATGGAAAGAGAATGATAAGCTTCTAGTTAACTAGACAATAATAAAAAAAAGTGTTAAAATACTGATACAACGAAGACAAAGAGGGCACTCCACTTTCCAACTTATTTTGTCCTTCCAAATATAAACAAACAAAAATCATCCCTATCCCCTAAACGCATTGCAAAATTATTTACATTACTAGGTTCTTGTACATGAGATGCAGGCATCGTAAGATATACATTGATTTCTTAATGTAGCAAAAGTAGGGGTGAATGGCTGCTGAAATTACGACATAGAGAAAAGAACCTTTCTAAGGTAATTAAAAAATCATTCATTAAAGTAAATATCAAATTCTATACAGGGAAATTGCAGAACTATGCCTCTGTTTGCTTGGAAAAATGAGAAGATCGAACATTCACTTTTCTTGGTGAACTGAACAGCTACAATTTCCTTCAATCACAGAGTGAACCTGCAAAAGAGATATGGCTAGACATTTAACCCATCAACATTTATGAAGCTACAGCCACAATGTGACTAAATGAAGGCAAAATTGTATCACACCATCTTTAAAAGATTAAGGAGGTGCCCAGATAAAAGATACATAGACCTTTGAAGTAAACTACCATTATCAAGAATAACTTGAAAGCAAAAGATACATCCCTCATCTGCCTGTTTAATCCTTTCAATTAGTCATATCCTACTTTACATAGGTGCATACATCGATGCAGGTCAATCTTGTTCTTCTCCCCCAACATATTAATTTCATAATAGTTCTTCCTCAGAGGTAGGGGAAGATGTTAAGTCACAACTTTGCATCCACAGGCGTGCAAGCTCACAGTTGCGACTTAACTTGCACAATTGTTCAAGTGCAAGTTGAGATACTCTCAAAAGCTTCAAGATGGTAATTTTTTATTGGTTTTCGATCAATAGTGGTGGTCATTACATAGAGAGGGAGTATTTGGGAACACCATAAAGATTTCATAATGATTCCATGGAATTGGTCAAACAAACTCAGGAAGCATGGAAAAGAATGACAGTTGTCTATAAAAGTTGATACACATTTATATAAAGCGAGTTTGTGGAAAGAACAAATGATATTGAAAAGTAAAAGGAAAAAGCTACACTATATTATCAATTCAAGAGATTACAATTAAACTTCATAAAGAATTCAACCAAATACACTTTAAAGCTCTAGAAGCTACCCTTGGAAAAGTAAACATCCATGTCGCAAAAAGAACGCTACTTGGTTATGATATGGAGAAAATCCACACGGAGGGACTATTTTTTTTAGTGACAGCCTTGAGAACACCAAGAAATTTATAGTATCAAATTTCACATTATCATATCATTTCAAACTTATATCTCTTAATCTCATACAGTTTACAATTTTGCACTGCCTAAGTCACGCTTTTGTTGTCACATTAGGTAACACTCCAAGTCCAGTTGCATCAATCTCGTGCATTTTTTGAAATTACAGTCAATGCTTTATCGCCCATTCTTAGTCCCTTTTCTTGCAATATTTCCATTTTAGGAATTTTAAAGTTTAAATCAATTTTCTTTATCACCAGACATTCCTACATTTTCTCTGTCATTCTTTCATCCCTTCTTCTGTGATAGAATGAAAGAATGTAATATCACATAATGTATTCATCATTCAAGTTGTTTAGCTCAATAATTGACTCGTCTGTGAGGAAATTAGCTTAATAATGGACTCGTCCGTAAAAATTGCACACTTTGATGCGGTTGAGATTCAGGAATCTGGGTATTACAAGGTGTAGGAAGGGGGTGAAGAGAGATAAAACGGTGAGGGGCATTCCAATTGGTGATGGTCTTCTAGGGATTTGAATATCAGTGAAAGTGAAGGAATCTGGGCTTCTTTTGTTGCACCCCACTCTTGCAAGACACGTACTTGACATCCTAAGTGATATCCGAATACGGTCCCCCACAGAGGTAGGATGCTAGAGCACTCATATTCTCTTATAAGGCATAATAAAGAAAGACACAATAATTAAAAGTCCAAAATTTCCTCATTTCATCGCATAAAAACCGAATATACATTGTAGCTTTACAAAATCATCCAAATATATACATTATCAAAACTAAATACATAACACACTACATATATGAAGAATTATACAAAAATTCTATCTAATCCTTCAATCTTAGCTGACCAACCTTTGAGTCATTTCTTCTTTCCAAAAGTCTAAGAACTATGTTTATTGTAGAGTCTCTTTGTCACTCGTGTCTTCTCTCGGTCCTGAAATATCAACGCTGCAATTTTGGTGAGTTTTGCGAAGTCAGTGAGGTAACTATCCTCGATGGTCACTCAATTCATACAACACATCAACATATATAACCACATAATTTATATCATTTGATTTATCACGTAGCATCACATATCACATTCAGAGCCGTCAAACCGATCATTTTAATCATTTAAAATACACATATCAATTATAAATGCAATGCACATGAGACTCGCTTTCATTTATTACTTTATTATGACCGAGTGCCTTTTTACTATATCATATCCCTTGTGGATATTGGGCTTGTTTAAGATAACGTCCCATATCCCTTAGTAGATATCGGGTACATTCACAACTGAGCCAGGGGCTCTTATCACATTATGAACTTTAAGCTCTTTATACTAGCGACTCCTATCACAATTGCCTTTAAATTTCATGCATTTATGTAATGAATTGCATCTCACATGTTCAATCAATCATTTTTTTCAATCAATCACATTCACAACCTCATTCATATTTGTTATCAGACCTTAGTCTGGCATTTAACAAAAACATTGAGAATCATTTATTTCGTTAAATTCACATACAAGGAACACTTCCATTATGTCATTCATGCATCAAACGCCTCGAACACTGAATGTTTGGAATCAACACAATCAATTCCAAAAAACAGTTCAACATAGAATTTAAAGCAACAATTAATTAAGTGAGGCCATATAGGTTACTCACAGTTTGCTCCCGAAAGCTATTTCCTTGAAGTCCTGGCAATGTCTTGATGTTGTCACTCAATATGCTCTTCTAAATCATGCAATACATATATATTTATACACATCACAACTTTGTACAATTATAAGTATTCATTTATGCACATATGTATATATGGAATATGTACAATGCATGTTCAATGACAATCCCAGGTACATTTCTTTAATACGCGTCTCATAACCAATCAACATAATCTTTTAATCATTCCTTAACACATAATATACTTTCCTTACCTTCATCACTCAATCCAACATTAGCTAGGCTCATTTAAGATCACAATCAAGCCTAATTATCTCATGGGAAAACATTAATAAGACAATCATCTATAAATGAATATATCTTGGGACAAAAGGTATAACTTTTGTTGTAGATATAGGATTAATGTCATTCTAGGACGCTTTCTAAGTGTACTTCGATATCTACAACTTTCATGAAGGCTTTGAAGAGATATTTCGCCATTTAGATGGTCAAAATCGCAAATTTATGTAAGTGTGTCGTGAATGTCTGCTCAGCGAACATACATTCCACCAAAACAAACATGAACAGGGCTGGGAAGTTTCTCTGACCCGTAAAGGTCTGTTCAGCGGACCTAAAGTCCGTTTAACGGAATAAACGAGGCTGGGAATTTTTCCAAACCCTAGAAGGTCCATACAACTCACCAAAAGTCCGACCAATGGATATAGGAAAGGCATCACTCACTCAAGAGCACTTCCAATGGTTTCTACATGCATTCTAACATCACTTTCACTCCACATTTTCCCAAATTCACCTCTTCTAATGCAACATCATTTTACATTAATTCAACTACCAAATTGAATTCATTAAACTCTCAAACCTCAACTCATTTGATTCATCATTTTCACTAAAGCTCATCATTCATGAAATCCTATCCTTTTTCCATAACATATCTCATTCATAAGTCTCAAACAATTCATATTCAACATTCATCACTTCAAGCTGATAACTTCTTCATGTATACCTCAATTTCAATTCAATAACATCCACACACAAATCAAAATCCATACTTGATCATAAACACCAAAATAGAACATATTCTTATACACTTTCTTCATAAATTTTGTGCACATATTCACCTTCATTTCATTCCTAACTATCACCTTAATTCATCTCATTTCAAGAACATAACTCAACATCTTAGTTAGCCTAACTTTCACTTTCATTAAACCCTTAATTCCCAATTGATAACATCTATATAACAACTTATCACTTATGGTTTTGATATTCTCAAAACAGAACACAAACACATATGTTCATCCACCAATTTAGTGCACCCAGTACTCAACTTCATGTCTAATTTTGAAACTCTTAAAAACAGAGTTTGAATTCAATATCTTTATAAAAAATGTAGCCATATGTCTCTAATTTAATCCAAATAAAAAAATAATCTCATTTGGATAACTACAGAACAAGTTATAGCTAAAATAAAGATGCTTAATTAGTCGAAACACTGTAGCTAAAATATTATAGTCCCTTTCTTCCAATTTTCCAAATTTTTATAACTTCCTACATTTTACATCTAACACATCTTGTACATAGATCACCTTTTCTACTTCCTTTCCTCTTCATTCTCCCCTCAATATACAACTCAAAACATCCACAAAACAAATCATAAAAGATTATTAATCAAAACCACAAAATAGAACATCAAACATGTCCATTCACATCAATTTACTGCACTCATCTAACACCATTATAATGATCACTCTACCTCAAAATCAACTCTATAACAATTTATGGGTCTTTAATGATCATACACATATACAAAAGCAAGACATTTGCATACACATTTCATCACTCACGTTCAGCATACATAAAACATCATTTTATGTCCATTTAACCTCTAACTATCATCATACATGCTTTTTTTAACACTATCTATAATGATTAAGAAGCTACTTACTTGATGAAACTACAAGTTCTTCAAAAATACCAAGAAGCCCTAACCTTCCATGTCACATGATCATCATCTTAAAGGTGGATTAGGTTAGGTTTTCTTGTGGCAAATGAAAGAGGCAACAAGATGGTGGTAGCAATTGATAGATGAAAGGAAGGTGTAACGTTGATGAAGGTTTGATGAATCAAAATCATGAAAAAGAAGAGAAAGCCACGAAGAAGATGAAGACAAGAGTAGAAATGAAAGACATTAAAGAGGGTGTCTTGCAAAAATGTAAAAACGAGAGAGATAAGTGGTGAGTGGTTGTGACACTTGTCACCTTCCTATGGTCCCATTTGGACCCTTATTAATGACTAGTTTATTTATCTCCAATTTCTAATTCAATTGTCTCTCATTTTTCATTAACACTTATCAATAAATTACAAAGTTATTTATCAAGATTTTCATTATTATTAGACAATAAATTCTACTGCCATTTATTAATTGTTTTACCACTTTGCATTTTTCCTAGTCCGAAAATATTTAAAATTTTATAAATTTCCTAAATTTCACCAAATATTCTAAATCAATACATATACTCTCCAAATCAATTTTCAACACATAAAAACCACAATTCTCAATATAATAATATTCATAATTCAATTATATCTGGAAAATGTCAATGAGTGCATATATAATTATTTTAATGTACAAAAATCAATATTCACGTGTGTGTGTATGCTATATTATGCATGAGCATGAAATACACTTTCTATCTTCTCAATAAACTCTCACATACACTATTCTAGGATTCTAACCCTTAATATGAAATAGCAGGAAGTTACACTTCCTAATTACTTTAAGGTAATTGATCATATATTAATCACTCAACTATATCCATATAATTCATGTTATATCTAATGACAACCAACTAAGCTACTTTCAACTATAATATTTTATAAGTAGTATCAAAATATAAAAATCCATATATCAATTACTTTAGTGATAAACATTTATCTCATAGACTTCATCATATACACCTGAATATGTATAAGATAAAAATACTTTTAAATAATTATTTTATTGAATTACGATTAATTTACTCATTGGAGTATGTGTGGACATATAATATTTGAAAATTTAGTAATTCAAAATTAAGTTACAAATTTAATTCAATTTGAATGCAGCATTGTCAATTAGTAGATACGATAAGAGATATTTCTACTAAATTGAACCACCACAAGTATTCACTCCGGATGACAACCTGCGTCGCGAATCACGTGCTCAAATTGAGTGGACGACGTGACCCCAAAGCAACGGTGGCTTTCAGCCACTCAAACTCTATGATTTGACAACGAGTGTTGACTTTTCTTTTGTCTTATACCAAAGCACGGTAATCACGCCTTGTACCAAAGCACACTCATATCGACAAGGAAGCAGCGTACTTTGTACGCTATAATAATAATATTATAGCGTACATTCTTGTCCATAAAGAAAACGAGTCAGGTACGCTGGCTATATGTGGAATATCATGCACGATAATATTCGACAACTTAAATATTATTATTATAGCGTAAATTTTGAGGTTTTTTTATAAAATTGAGTAAATTTATATAATACTAATACAATTTTATTTAACTTTTGTAGTTACATTAAATTAAATTAATTTAATAATTATTAATAAATATAATTAAATTTTAAATATCTTCAAAATATATAAATTTTAAATAA
>JANZXV010000003.1:11961318-11975760 GCA_027576455.1 Erythroxylum roigii
TAATAAAGTTGATTTGAAAACAAGAATAGAAATTCGTCACAAGTGTTTACCTTGATAAGAATTATATTCTTGATGCAATAGAAAAAGATAAGAAATCCTTTCTTATAGAATTTGTTATTCATCCAATCTAACCCTAAATAATTTTTATTATGATGTATTTATTCCCCTTGAAAAGAAAGAAACTTTAACTACGTAAAAGGACTTTAAACATGGGCCTTTCACCAAAACAATTGAAGCCCAAACTAATATTTCTAAAATACAACTCATTAAACCTAAAAGATTTAAACAAGCCCAAGACACAAGTAGTGGGCCGCCAAAGTTATGCTTCTAACGAAAAATAATTAATTAAACAATAATGAAAGTCTTCTTACACATTCCGCCCAACTTGATTAGTTATGATGTCATTGACCCTCATTGTCTCTTGAGATTTCATGCCATCTACAATTAAACCTATTTAGGATTGAAGGGCTTCTTTAAACTTCTTAGATCTTGATCTTGTTATTGGTCCCTCCGACTTTACTAGCTTATATTTGGTTTCATATCTATTACAAAATACCATGGTCATACTCACTTCAAAAAGGGTTCGATTATTATCCTTGTTTGATTGTTTTTAGGATTAGTTTGAGGGTAAGTTGATTGTGATATCAACTTTAGTTTCAATCCTAAAATTTTGTGAGATAACTTGTTGTTGTGGAGGTGAGAGATCAACTTTTTTCTTGTAAATCCTTATGAGTTTAGTTGATTTATTTGTCAGTTTGTCCCATGATTTTTCCTTCTACACTGGAGGATTTTTCACGTTAAATTTTAGTATTTGTTTCATATTTTAATTTCTTTTCATATTTTTCTGCTACTGCAGTAAGGAGAGTCATTTCTTTTCATTAATATTCGATTGACCCTTTAGAGAGTTATGTATTTGTCTCCAAACAGACGTGAGATTTAATTAATTACATAAAATTTTTATCTGCCTAGAGTTTGTTTTGAACAATTTAGAAATGATATAATTTAACTTGTATTTTAGTATAAACCTTGAGATTTAAAATATACTTTTGTCCTTAAACAAAAATATATACCATATATAAACACACACACAGTGTCACACTTGTTATGACATCTTCCAAGGTTGCCTTGCTAGTTTCAGGATAAGAGAACAGAAGTCAAAAAGAGAAGGAAAGCAACAATTCTAGATGAATCTTAGATTGTATGAAAAGGTTTCGAGGATTGGAAGTTATAGCCGCCAAGCAACCACCTTAGAGGTACGATCTGCCGATGATATCCTTAGCCAGGTATGTTTTGGATGTAACTTGCAACTTGTGAATAATTATCAGTTTATTTGAAGTCGCCATATATAAGGACAGCAAATGAATTGCTATCATTATCTTGCAGGATCCTTCGTGAACATTTTTCATATTTGACGCTAGGAAATTACAAGGAAGTTGCCAATCTACATTCAGTTTGGCCTTGCTCTAACGATGTCAGCAGTCACTGTTTAATTTTATTTCCTATTACACGTAATTACATTTTCATGACATTGCTTAGTATCCATAATATATATATATCCTAATTTTAAAATATAGAAAAGTAATTATTTTTGATGTGGTTAAAAACTTAAACGTTGTAGCATTAATTCGTTAACTCTGTTTAGAAATATGAAATGAAGGCATTTAGAACACAGGAAAAGAACCTTCCCTCCCTAGATGCCGATGATATATACGAAGGTCATGCAGTACGTAATTGGTTAAATTTGCTACGTGACTTTGCTCCACCCTAAGTCAAACACAAGCGTTGGAAAAATCAGCAAGATGTGGCTCAGCGTCCGCCATGGAATATAACAATGACCTACGAGCCACGGCCATTTGAAACCCATATTGGTCGTAGAAATAGTCAAATCCTGATTGGCCGACTAAAGTTTTGGTGAAGACTTTCAAGTCCTAAATCTAATCACTCGCACGTAATTTGTTTTCTTAAAGTCTAATTAATTCAGGCTTACTTTTTACCCGATCCTCAAAATCCTCTTCCCAACCAATCAGCTCACGCCACCAGGATGTCCTTTCTATACCCACATGTCGGAACAAAAGAAACAGGGCCCACCAGAAGGGCGGGGCGGGTTGGGTTGGGTTGAATTAACTTTCTCCAAGTAATCGATTAAACTGAAAATGCCACGTCGCAAGCTGAGTCAGCTTTTTTTAATTAAAGATTAATTATATTATTATATTTGGAGAACATAATAATATAATTAATCTTTTATTGTTCTATTTTTAAGTTGCTGATATGAACGTTGACTAAATTGTGCAATTGGCCTATGCTATGTTTGGCGCCTGCCTTGCCCCAAATGGGAAGGGTAGTTTCGTCAATAACTGATCATGGTGGCAGTACTTGCTCCAATTGGGACACAGCCGTAACTGAAAATGAGATGAGAGAGTAAATGCAAGTACCGTTTTGTCCCCAGTGTTGGATCAAACCTTCCTGCTTGGCATTCGATTCTAAATTTTTAATTGAAACGTAAAAGAAAAGATTAGCTTGCAGACAAATTTGATCAGCACATAAAACGGATTTCTGTTTATTAAAAATTTGGCTATATGTGGAAAAGAGAGAGGGACTTGGTTGATTTAGGCTTGAATGACTTGGTACCATAAAGTTAAAAGGATTCCTTTTTATCAATATTTTATTGTCAAAGTCTTATGTATTGAAAAAATTTTATGATGAAGTCAATGGTGGGGATTTATTTCAAACAACAAAAATGGGTTGAAATTTTAAAAAAATAACATATCTTAAATAGTAAAAGTGAAACTAATATAAGAATAACAGTCCTGAAAAGATGATTGTTAGGTGCAGTTTCTAACCGGGATGTCATCGTCTATGCCAATGTAGTTGTTCCAATCTTATTCTAATCCATCTCATCCACACATTTATGTGGGTCCTACAAAAATATATAGATAATGTGTGAATGAGATGGAATGAAACAAGATTGGAACAATAAAATTGACATGGATACTTATCAGGTTTACTAAAATAACTTTAATATGGACTGAAAAACATAATGATTCATTGATATAATCACATATTTTAAATAAAATGTTTACTAAATGAACCATTTAAATGTAAGACTGAAAAACATAATGATTCATTGATGTATCATTTCAATTTGATACATCACCCTTTTCTAAATTAGATTGCAATATTTTATTAATTGGTGACCCTTCAATGGTGCATTTGGTTAAAAGTAAGGAAGCAGACGAATTAATAATGGGCTTGATGATCTTATTTGGTTATAGCCTTTTGCAGGTAATGTCAAAAATCATTGCTCATAATTCTTCTCTTTTTGTAACCAATACATGCTTTTGTTAACTTACATGCAAAGATCAATTCTCACCCCATTTTAATATTGGAAAATGTTTCAATCAACATGATGAAAAAGCACCTAAAGGAAAGACGGAACAATACAGCATAATCTCCAGAAATAGACCCCTAGGATTTTGCCTACATGTCCCAATTATTTTTGAAGATAATAGAAGGATTTTACAATATTAAAAATAAAAAATTGTTAAGTTGCTTTTAGAATTTTAGTTAACTTTTATATACCTAATAATATTTATATATACATCGATACAGATTTGGAAATAATTACTCTACTAATTAGAGATAAGAATGCGTATTTTTAGACTTCTACAGTGAACTTCAATTAGGATGTTGTTGTTATTTATATACTCCTTCCGATTCATAATAAGTGTCGTTTTAGAAAAACGCACGTTTATTAAGAAATCTAATGAAATTATAGATATACCCTTATTAATATTTCCATGAAGTTACCTCGTGACCCTCGTTTTGTGATATGTGTAATTAAGATGAGAGAGAATTTAAAGGTTAATTTTGGAAGTAAAATTATAAACATGAATGACATTTATTTTGAATAATTAAAATGTATCTAAAGCGACACTTATTATGAATCGGATGGAGTACATTATTAAATGTACAATAATCAATTATATGATAACTAGATTAATACTTAATTAAATGTCCTTTCTTAAAAATTTCAATGCCATAAAATTATGTAGTTTATTGTTATGCAGATAAGTGTATATATGTATATAAATGGGTATATATAGAAACGATTACATCGATTATATGATGATCTGCTATGTGCTTAAATATGTTTGCATGGTCAGAATTATATGTATCAGTTAATTATAAGAGAACTTACATTAAATAACTTAATAAAAACTTAGTATTAAAATAATTTGACTAATAATTAACATACGATCTTCTAAAAATTTTTAGTTATTCAAAGTAATTAAAATATATACTCCCTCCTATTCAAAATAAGTGTTGTTTTAGAGGAATACACACTTATTAAGAAAGTTAATGAAATGTCTGATATACTTTTATTAATTACATGTTAAAGTGTTTTGAAAATATAATCTGTGTAATTAAGATGTGAGAGAAATTAAAGGGTAATTTTAGAAGTAAAATCATAAATATGCATAAAAAGTCACAAACGATACTTATTTTAAATAATTAAAATTCCTTTAAAACGACACTTATTTTAAATAAGAGGGAGTATTTTATTAATTAACATTTACCCAAACATGCGCGTAAAGTCGAGAACATCTTTGTTATGCTTTCCTTTCCCGTTCGTAGAAATGAGAAATGGAAAGTGGTCTTCCAGTGCACACCATTGCAGGATAAAGCAGATTTTAATTATTGAAATAACACGCACCCCAGTGTGCTACGATCGACCAAAGGTTGCATAAAGAGTTGGTTCATAATTACCAGTTCTGCGTAATTTACGATCAATCATTTGATTGACAAACGCGTGTCCTTCGAGTACGTTGGACCCAATTAGACGGGGAAAAAAATGGCAATTTTATAAAAAATAAATTAAATTTTAAAATATTCAGAATGTTTTTTTTGAAGTAAAATATTCAAAATGTTTATTATTGAATATAAATTTTATTTAATAACCTATTAATTATACGTAAACGCCGTCCGCCTTATTGGCTTTATGTGGTCGAGACGATTTCGTACTTATTACTCTGTTCTAATCTCATTTCTACTCTCAAAATTACGTTATTTTATATACAAATAAACATAAAACGATGTTGTTTTGGAGTGAAAAAAAATTGGATTAAAATAACGAGCATAGACCTCTGAACCGGGTCCAGACCATCACCACCAAATTGGATGATTTGATAAGAATTCCAAGTATATATGGAGAAAAAGTCCACAATTCCCGTCCAATCTATCCGCCAAATCCTGACTTTACTTATTGATCCCAACGTTTAAACCAACCTCACATGTATACATATACACACTCTCGAGGATTCCATTTTTATTTTATACATTTCTCTCATCTTTTCCAAATTCCTAGAAAACATTTTAAATTTAAAAAGACAAATAAATCCCACCCACAAACTGAAGAAATTAAAATGATTCGAATTTGTTAAAATGCTCTAGAAATGTATTGAAACCTCCATTGTTGTGAATTACGAAGCTAGCAAAGAAGAAGAAGATCACCTACTCACTTTTGCAAGTGATTTCAATAGGGTTAGAAAAGTTTAATTAAAGTAAAATTAGATTATTTAGATTTAATCTAAATTTGATTTTTTAAAAATTACATAAAATTTTAAAAGTATATTTAAATTTAATCAAATATATATATGAATCCTGCTTTAATTTGTCACATAGTATATATATATAACATAATGAAATATATGTGCTAAAGAAAAATAATAATTTTATGTCATATAATTATTGAAGTGATATAAAAGGCTAAAAGTTAATATCATTTAAATTTATGTTCGTTAAAGGTCTTATTTGAATATTTTGTAAAAGTTATAGCTCATTTTGAATATTTTATAATGTTTAGTTTTACTTATATTTTGATGAAAGTATTGTAATTAAATTTATATTTTATCAATAATTAATTACAAAACATATGTTATTTTTATAGCACGACATCGGGTCATTTGTTCCAAATACGCTATTCTAACCCTATTCTCACACTAAAATGGCATCGTTTTATGTTTATTTGAGTCCTTACATTACATTGCGAGGAATAAATGAAGATGGACCTCAATGCAAACAAATACCCCTAACAATATACAGCTACACAATTTGGAGTTCAAAGGATTTCATTAGCATCTCGAAGTTAAATCCGATTAGAGATTAGTGGTTGGCCCATGTTTGACAGAAGTATTCAATCGAAGGCCCGGCACCACATTCTGCCAAAACGAACCATCCTTATGTTTATAGCTTCCGAATCAGTGATTAAATATCATTTCCATTCACGAAGAACAGACGTGATATTAAAATGGTTGCTAGTTTCTGTTAAGAAATCAACAACTTCGGTACTCTTAAGGCTTTTGATAGTATTATGGGGCCCCAACTGCAGATTCTCATTAAATGAGAATTTAATTGCCTCAACTTGGATCCTCACGAGTAAACGGTAAAAGACAAATTAAAAAAAGCGGACAGGAGTTGGGACGGAGTTAGGTTTTCAAGGGTTCAGACCCTTTGTCTAATATTACTCTATTTTATTCTGTTTTATAGAATCTCAGCCATTTATTTTGCGGGACTCACATAAATAAATGGCTGAGATTTATCGAACACAATAAGACACCATAATATTAAACAGAAGATCTGAACTCAATTTTCGGAAGCCAAAATATGGATTAGCATAAACTTATATTTATATGTATAATATTTGTTGGTATCAGATTATAACAGATTCTACACAATAGATAGAATTTTTCTAAAGATTCAAATGTAGTAGGTATAGAAGTGGTTAGAAAACTAAGATAGGTGTAGCTAGTTTTCGTTTGAAAATTTCAACATAATCTAATCAAATATAGGTCTTAGGTTTTGCATGCAAAAGATATGGACGGTGTGACCGAATGGCCCTAGAGGAGTAAACTTTTTGCTCTATGAAACAGTTCAACGCAGGACTTCGAATTAGATTCTAGCATTTGAACAGCTATAGGCATATAGCTCAATGCTAACAAACTTGCAAGATGTGTGACCCTAATGTTCCAAGTTTAGCTACCAAAGCATTGCCCTGATATGTCTGATCACATTTCACCATAGCCTGGACATATTGTCCCACGTCCCTTAACAGAATCTCGATCTGTAGTTTGGCTAACTATTGCAGGCTGCAGCCTAGTCGCAGAATCTTAGTCAATGTAGCTATTTCATTAGACTATCTGAACCTGTTTTTTTTAGCTATCTATAGACATGTAGCTCTACATACTGAGACCTGACAAAAGTTAGCAGAATTTTTCGACTTGATGAGAAGCCCTGTCCAAATAAAAACTAAACTTTAACCAAATAAGTCTGATACAGTTAGAAATCCACGCACGGTCTTCTAAAATAATTGTCAGCAGTTCTTGGTTTAGATCATGAGTCTGAAATTAACTTAAACATGATGTTCTTCAGACATAAACATGAAATGAACTTTTTAACACAAAATATTTTTTCTATGTATACAAACATTTATTAAACTTAATAACCATATATAATGCTCCACAATCTCAAATCATCTAATATAACGAGTTGGTCTATGAAGTGCAAGTTAGTTATAGAGATTCAAACCTTATGGTGCGTTGGATAAAGAAAATTCGTGTATTTACCTAAGGAGGAACCTCGAACACATCTGAAATAAACATCTTTGCATGCATTCTCAACATAAAACTACCATAGGCAATCTGTCAAGAAAAGAACATGAAAACCATCACAGAGATAAAATTTGCCAAATAATAGAGAGACGATCCATTTCTATCTTCTATATAAAGAGTCAGATGTGTTTTTCTGATCTATACTCCTGCTTGGAGTAAAGGCAATATGAGAAACTAATTAGGTTGATCATATGATGTTTCGCTCTTTTTTCAATTATGCACAATTTCGCAGAAGCACTGCATGCAAGAACATGTCAAACACTTTCATTTGGTTGGAATAACCATAAGCCAACCTGCTACAGCAAAAGTCGTTAACAGTGAAGATGGAAGGTTTACAAAGAAATAGAGGATTTAAGACATTTCATGATTCATTGAGTTTGAAAGAAATTAATGAAATAAACCATTTGGTTTTTTAAATTTTTAACCCTAAAATCGCTAGACCAGACGGGACAATATTTGATGACCAACTGTGATCCATGGTTCTAGTCCTAGATAGCTACGACGCCCCACTTACTGAACATTTCAGAATAGATAAATATTTGTGGGACGGAACGACGTGATGTTGTCATGAAGAGAAGAGTCAAGACTGAAGACCCACTACGAACAGCAATAAGAAATATATATGAGAAATATGATCTCCATGATAATATGTACTAGTCACCAAGTTAAAACGTCCATCAATTTTAGGCGATGAGCTTGGCTGCTAGATGGTCGCCACCTGAGCAGTGTCGCTGAAACTTACCTGTGGGCTCCTCCATCTCTTGTCCTCTGCTAACAACAGGATCACAATAGTTGCAAATGCAGTGATATGAGGGGGGAAAAAAACAAGAAGAAGCAAAGACTCCATTTTGGAGCAATGTCGAAAGGCAATGGACAATCCAGTCCGAGAGAGAGGGAGAGAAGGGAAAGTTATTAAACGCTACTGATGCCGAGTTTTCTAGACCTAATAACGTCATCCTCAAGAGCTTCAAGTTAGTTAGTTGCACGCACAGTAGCATTTGTCTGTTCAAGAACTGAAAGACATGTCAATACCCTTAGGTAATTAAGCAAAGTTCCAGCAAATTAATCACAACCAAAACCGGGCAATCCTCATGCTAATATTTGGATGATCATCAGCAAACCCTAAATTATACTCATTAATCTCGCGACAAAATCGTACACTAAACTCTGTAATTCAAGGCAATCATTATAGCTTGAGGCTGTGTTGTAAAATCCAAGTTTATATATATATATGTATACTTAATTAGTAACTTTATATATAGTAAAGAAAAGCACCAAGCAAACCATACACCAGAAATTTTGATCATCTAGGATTGGTGACTAGCTGTATTCCTTGAATCTTCTCCTCCATGTTGCGGGATCGACCCGCTTGCAGACTCCGAATTGCCGCCGCCGCCCCCACCCAGCACCGGCCTATACGCATTAAACGCAGCCAGTACGTCGGTTACACTGCCACCGTCGCCTCCGCCGCTGCCGCCAACAGAACCAATACCGATGGCCGAACCCAATTGCTGACCCGGCAACAGGGCCATGGGAGCAGGAAAATTCATGAAATGCAAGCCACTTGAGATAGAACCCCTGTACATGTTACTACTCCCACTAAAAGTTGGAAATGTCACCATAGGGTCCCCACTCATCCCTTGGTTACTCAACGTCCAAAATGCAGCTGGAATCGGACTATGACTCGCCGGGATTGACCCCGTGCTCGTCGACTGGAACAAATAGCTCCCCATCTGGTTACCATGACCCAATAGTACTTCATTACCAGGCCGCCGCTTCCTCCCTAAAGAACTCGTCTCCCCATCAATGACATCTAAACAGCTTCCTTCCCCACCTCCACTAACCTCTTGCTTAGCAGTTTCTGGTAAAGCCAAAGCACTTCTAACGTGGAGTCCCGCATTATTACTCGAACTAAAGCTTATGGATTCATCAGAGGGAAATAGAACTCTTGGTTGCTGCTGCTGGGACGCTGATGGTTCATCAATCACATTCCTTTCCCAATCACTTCTCGGTCGCAACTGTGGATGAAGAGCAACGAAGTTAGGGTCAAAGTAACTTCTTCTTAGATGGTGAGGGGCTGATATGGTAGAACCGGAGCTACGTAGAGAGATGTTCAGAGAAGTGAAGTTGGCGGGGATGGTCCCAGTTCCGGTGGCGGCGATGACAGAGGGTTCAGCCTGTTGTAAGAGCCACTCAATGGTTTCACCGTCGGACTTGTGGCCGAGCTCGCGGGTGAGCTGGAAGACCCTGGCGGCACAGGCAGCGGGCATGCGGATCCGGCGGCCACGGCCATCCACTTTAGTGTGACGGTCTTTTGTGGAGGTTCTTTTAGGAGGAGGTTTCTTGGCAGGATTTGAAGAGGAAGAGGTGTCTGCTGTTGTAGTAGTAGTAGTTGTTGTTGTTGTAGGAACAGAAAGAAGGCGTTGTCGGTCTTGGAGTTGATCTCCAGGTGGATGTAGGAGAAGATGGTGGATATCTTGCTTTTTCTCTAGTAATTGGAGAGGGAAATTCGGTGCGCGGATCCCATTATTTTCTGGTTCCATGATCAATTGTGGGGGGTGGTAGAGATATAATTTTTGTTAAATTATTATTCTCTTTTTTTTGGGGGGGGGGGGGGAAGAGGGAGGTTAGCTTTTGTGATTGTGAGTGTGCATATCTGTAGCTGACCCTCAATTCAGCGACTTTGGTGGCCTAGTGGGTCTGTGTCTAAGTCTAATAGGTTTGTGTAGAGAAAGGAAGAGCACGGAATTTCGCTTTGGGGTAGAGAGCTGAGACAGCCTGAGTTGTATTCTCTCAAACGCAGATAAGGGTAGGGAGGCAAGCTTTTTTTTTTTTAATTAAAAGAGCTAACAATAAGTTAGAGCTAATAACATGATTAATGAGTTCGACTAACACCCATTTGATTATCATTGAGACTGTGCCGATTATTACATTTCATTGTTTTATATATATATATATACATAATTTGTCCGGGTTTCTAGGGATTTGCCTGTAATCTCTCTTGGGTTTTGAGGTGGCCTTGACCACGTGCGGTGCTCTTTATCATTCAATCCATAAAAGACCGTGGTGGACCCCATGTAGGCCCCAATCACCCCCAAGTCAAAAGACGACTAGATTATCAGTAGTAAAGATATTCGAGTGACTCCCACTCCCACTCCCTCCCATCCCATGCCTCTAATCATTCCTCTTTTCCTATTTGCATTTCCACCATTCTTTTTCTCCTTATTTCTTTTGGACTTTAGATTAGATTACTTGCTACTTTAACACAAGAAAAGCAAATTCCCTATTCTCTCAACTAATTTTGAAACTTAATTTATTATCAACATTTTTATTAAGTATCAATTTCATTTAAATAAAAAAAAACTGATAATGTTGTATTACTATTTTAATAATCATTAAATCCTTAAAATTTATAATTATAAACTAATCATGCAATCAAAGATGAAATGTTTTAACTATATTCAGTTTTTTTAAATAAAAATTTAACCTTAACAAATTAAGGTCATTGTAATCTAATTAAATTTTCCCTTCTTTCACTGATTAAATCAATATGTGAGGACAAATGGAAAAACCATACTGGAAGATTTCGTAATCAAAACGAATTGATTGGTGCATATCAAAAGTACATTGAGACTATGATCTGATCTAGTCCTTAGCAAAATAATTGAGTGTTAACGTACTAATCGACGAGCTAGCGATTGTAATTCGATCGGATTCTTATCCCTCAGTTTCAAAAATTTTCCGTCGTTTCTTGTTCATAATTTTACATCATTAGACATTGGCGACTATACCATGCATAAGCATGTGTGGTCCACAAAGGTACAAACAAAACTTGGAGCGCCCGCGCCCTGCCCTCATTGCGGATATATATTAATTCATGTGAGAGAGATCTAGGATGCAAGTTTCAATCCTAATTTATGGTCATTAGGGGTTTGGCTCCTACAAGTCAATGGTATGGAGACCTTGGCAGATCAATTAAGGAAAGTTAACCAATATAATGTCAAATATCAGTTTCAGTTAGCTGACGAGTTGGACCATTACATTAGATTTGCGGCTATAAATTCCAGCCAACCGAAACCATGATTTTTCGGTGACCTTAGCATTGCCCTTTATCATACCATTCCCATGACCACGTCAATAAAAGACAGATTCTTCTTCGTAATAATTAAGTTCAGCTCATATATATTTGTATTGGATATATTAATATTAGCAAAAGAAAACAATTTTATGGGATCATGATAACACTAGATCAGGTTTTTTCATCTTCATTAAATACTCATATTAGAGATAAACTTGAGTTGGTTAAATTTATTAATTAGTAGAAAACGTACTTAACTTGGTGAGTGAAATATATATATATATGGAGTTTATGTAAGACTCAATATTCAACATTTGTAGGAAGACTTTTGATCAATGAATTTAGGAGTACATTCCTTTCGTACGTACTGTTTCAACCCCCTAAATTCTCGCAGCTAGACTTGTCTCCTCTACTCATCTAGAAAATTTAGACTAGTTCCATACAATGTCACCTCTCAAGGCGCAAATGGCTAAGGAGTTAGAATTCCTATTACCCCATATTTAGAATTCATATTACCCACACACCTGAATGACAGCACATCATGTGTTAAGCCATGTGACCCGAGGCCTCAAGTGTAGCTTAAAAGGGAACAAGAAAGGTTCTTGAGAGAAGGCGGCAAAACCCGCAACGTTTCAACCACCAACATACCAAACCAATGATACGAAGCAACCTAATCATTTCTGTAAATGACGCTAAAATAATAATTTTGAACGGTCCTAATTAATAGAGGGGTTTGTTGTCAAGGACCTTGAGATTAACTTTGTTAGATAACAGTTTGTCATGTCAATTCATTTCCAACAGGAATCTGTACTTTTGATCCTTCCACGTTAACGCTAGCTCTAATTTGTCTCAATTGCACACCAACACTTGGGAGTTATCTTAAACCTCTTAGATCTACCATTTAGAGGGCATCTTATTCTATATTGGGTTAAAGTTTAGGTATCAACATCTAATAATTAATTAGGTCACGAAAGATATTGAGTATGAGACCAACTTATCTTACTATGTATCTTCAAGGTTGCAACGTCTGTAAGGAAACTTTTAGGTAATGACTCTCCTGCCTAGCTACATACTCGTCATTCCTGCTATTGAAAAGAATAATTACCTATATTATCCATGTTATTATGTTCCAAGGTAGTCTTGAGGTTAAATTTGAATTTATATGTCCGTCACAATATGAATCAAATACGAATAGGTAGACCCGCCCACCCGCTGCGCTATAAGGATCATCAATCTCTATGGACCACTTGCTTTAATTCGTCGAAGTTAGTTGGGGCGAAACTTATCATTAAGAGGAGAAAGCTCCTCTGCGGGTACAAATGCTGCTGACTAATGATGCCTTTTTGCCATTTAAAACCTTTTTAGTTGGAGTCCCACCTGCTGTTTGGTGCTCTATATATCCCTTTTTACTTATAATAATTTGAAATCCCACAAAGTTTGCTCTCTACATGTTCAGAAATCGACAAGAAAATTTAAAAAACTTTCCAGAATGTTTTGAATCTCTCCTAAATTCAAAATACAATCGTTGATACGCACACAAGTTAAACTCAGACACTTCTTCGTGTGATCTGATTAGTGTATATATATCATGACACTATATGTTATTACATCCTGATCCTTAAAATATCCGTTAACCTTATGCAAGAAACATGGTCCCAAATTCTGACAATAGATGTACAACTTCTAACATTAACATCAATTTATTACAAGGAAGGCCAGGTTTGGTTTCTAAGAGATATGATACATATATATCTGTATATGTATATGTATAGTGGTATCAGGCAATGGATTATTTAGCTGAGAAATCACGTGGCATGCCAACCGTTGCCGGTGATGCAGATGGCTCACCATCCACTTTGCCTAATCATTCAAACAATTTTGTCGGAATGTACATGGGGTTTTAATAATAAGTCGCTTTGTTTCTTCCCCTGATCCCCTTCCCTCCATTTTTGCTCAACTTCAAACTAACCCCTCTAGTTCTTGCACCGTAAGAATTAGGGTAAGCCATTACTCCCTCCAATTCATAATAAGTGTTATTTTAGATACATTTTAATTATTCAAAATAAGTGTCATTCTTGACTTTGTATGTATATTTATAATTTTACATCCAAAATTAACTTTTAATTTCTCTCTCATCTTAATTACACAGATCACAATTTCAAGGCAATTTAATAGTATGCAATTTTTCTCACATGCTAATTAATAAGGGTATATCTATAATTTTATTAGCTTTCTTAATAAGCGTACGTTTTTCTAAAACGACACTTATTATGAATCGGAGGGAGTATTAAACATTGTTGTAATTTGTAACTGGATCTGTTAGATAATCCACGTCTATGTAAGGACTATAATTAAACAACCTTTAAGGCCCCGTGTGGTTGGCACGGATTGTTAACCGGGAAAGTAATCTTTTTCCTAAAATTTAAATTATTACGTTTGGTTCGTTTTTTTAAGTAGTTAGGAAAGTAAAACTTTCCTAATTTAGGGAAAGTAGTAGCATTTTTCCTGAATTCTAAATCCCAGCACCCCTTGGTATTTAGTGTTAAGTCAGAATTTTGACTTCTCGTATAAAGTGATTTTGATGAGAAACAAAAGTGAATACAAAATAAAAAGCAGACGGAAGTGAAAAACAGACGGAAGCTGCGAAGTAATAAAAAGCAGACGGAAGTGAAAAACAGACGGAAGCTGCGAAGTAAT
>JANZXV010000003.1:11997756-12009531 GCA_027576455.1 Erythroxylum roigii
GATCATCCTATGCCACAATCGGGCAGGCGGGCGAAGCCTTTTCTTGGTCAACGTGCACGTGACATTTCTTGGGGACTGTACCTTACCCATACAACATATAATTCATGCATAACAAGAAAATTGGACTGTTCTTGTCCAATTCACTGTTTTCTTTAAAATCAGGTTTTTCATGCAATATTCATGTTCTTTTACGTCATGCTCATTTCATCTAGCTTTTCAAGCTAGCTCAACAATCATTATGCAACCAACATTTACTAACATCATGCTTACATAACTCAACCTTCACAATCACCCAACACACACAATAACAAGCATTTATTACAATCATTAAGGTCATATAATAACCACAACCAACATTCAACCACCAACATTTAAAACAACTTACAAGTAGTTAAAACTCATTAATATCCACTTTTCAAACAATAGCAATCATTAATGTCATTACTTAATTTACATTTATTGCTCATAAATATAAAGATAAATATGTAACCCACCTTGTAGACTTGATAAAATCTTGGTTTCCTTGCCACTACTCTTGATCTTCTTCTCTTCCTTCTTGATCCACTTCATGAAAGCCAAAAACCCAAAATCACATAACTTCAATTGAAAAACCATCTAGCATCTTTCATGAAATCAACTTAGGAATCACTATACCCATTCCATTTCTAAGCTTTCTAACCAAAAACCCAACCAAAACTCAACACTAAAACCATGACTTACCTTAAACCTTCAACTTCACAATGGGTTTCTTGGTTCAAGAGGAAGCTTAGATCATGCTCCACACTTTTATCTCTTGGACTTTCTTCCAAATCTTCTTTGATCTCAAGAAAATCACAACCCTAAGCAAGCTTCTCTTCTTCTCCTCTCTATCTCCCACGATTTCTCCCTCCCTCTCTCTTTTCTTCTATTTTCGTTCCTTCTCTTTCCATTTGCAAGACACAATTCTTTTATTCACTTCCTTTATATACTACTTACCTTACTTAAGCCCATAAGGCCCTAAAGCCCATTTGCCTTCTTTTCTTCTTATACTTCTCTACTACAACTTAAGTTCATCCATTTATTCCTCTTCTCTTTTAATTTCATTTGGGCCCAAAGCCCAATTAACACATTAACTCATCTAACACATTAAATTACATTCACTTATCTTACCTAACTCATTTACTAACATTAATTCGTTTTACCTAATTCATTTAATGTCATAAGCTAATTCATGCTAACTTTATTAAATGCTATCTTAATTTGCTTAATTTAATCTAATCAGGCTTCATAATCATAAAAAAAAATTCTGGGGGTAACACAGTCTGTACCCTTTAGATTCATCACTAACACCAAGAAGCACACAACCAAAACTCTTGTTCTCAAGTTTGCGTCTCCATGCATCTGGAATGTGAACATATGCTACACATCTAAACACCCTAAAGTGCTCAACTGATGGCTTTACCCCGCTCCAGGCCTCTTCTGGTGTCATTCCTTTAACTGCCAATGTTGGAGATCTATTCAACATATACACAGTCCAGTTCACTACCTCAGGCCAGAAGGTTTTT
Organism: Erythroxylum roigii; assembly: GCA_027576455.1. Classification (NCBI taxonomy): domain Eukaryota; kingdom Viridiplantae; phylum Streptophyta; class Magnoliopsida; order Malpighiales; family Erythroxylaceae; genus Erythroxylum; species Erythroxylum roigii. Next base: position 11,999,301 of record JANZXV010000003.1, read on the forward strand.
GGAATCTCCTTTTCTGAAAGCATTTATTTGACCATGTTCATCACTGTCCTATTTTTTCTTTCCGCCACTCCGTTTTGCTAAGGAGTGTGTAAGCTGTGGTTAGCTGTCTCTTTATCCCACTTTGCTTGCAAAACTCATTAAATTCCACTGAATTAAACTCTCCTCCTCTATCAGTGCGTAGACATTTAATAGGCAAACTAGTTTCCTTCTCCACAAGATTCTTAAAGCACTTAAAGTAATGGAAAGCTTCTGATTTTTGCAGCAAGAAATAAATCCATGCTTTTCTAGAATAATCATCAATGAAGCATAAAGGGTACCTCTTTTGACTGTTAGATGCTGGAGTAATAGGCCCACAAATATCTGCATGAATCAATTGCAGTTTCTCAGTTGCTCTCCACTGGCTTTTCTTTGGAATTGGTTCACGGTGCTGCTTTCCTTTAACACAATCACTGCAAACTACCGTTGATGTTGGTAATTGTGGTAAGCCTCGAACCATCTTCTTTGACTGCAAAGTTTTCAGGCCTTTTTGACTGAGATGACCATACCTGCGATGCCATAGATCTGAGAGGTTTTGTGTGGTAGTATGGAAACATGACTCCTTCTTTGCTTGTGATTGAGCTAACAACACAAACATTCTGTTTGCTGTCATATTGGTTTCGATAATCAGGCCCTTGTGTGGATGATATATTCTGCACATTCCGGATTGAATCAGAATAGCTAAGCCTTTCTCCTGTAGTTGACCTATGCTCAAGAGATTGTTCTTGAGTTCTGGGACATAAAACACCTCTGTGATTACATGATTAACTCCACACACATTCAGCTTCACATTTCCTTTTCCAACCACATTTATTCTAGTATTGTTGCCGAGTTTCACTATATGTCTGAATCTTTCATTGAGCTCACTGAATACAGACTTATCTCCACACATGTGATTTGAGCAACCTGAATCAAGGAACCAGGCGTCTTCTCGTTTTGCTTCATGCATCTCCACATAGGACATTAGAAGTAATTCTTCTTTTTCATCCAATTCGGCATAGTGTGCTTCCTTGTTCCAGGATGGACATTCATACTGAAAATGACCAATCTTATGGCATTTGTAACACTTAACTGTGGCTCTGCTGAAGTTTTGGCGACCTCTGCCTCTTCCTCTTCCTCTATAGGAGCTTCTTCCACCACCTCTGCCTCCACTTCTTTCATATGTCACTGTCAAGGCCTATTCTTCAGTAGTGTGTCGCTGAAACTTCTGTTCATGCACTAGTAATGAGCTTTGTAACTCATCAACAGTGAGAGAATCGATGTCCTTTGACTCCTCAATAGAACAGACAATATAGTTGAACTTCTCAGTTAAAGAACGTAGAATTTTCTCCACCACTTTAACATCCTGCATATTCTCGCCATAGATTCGCATCTTGTTTGCCACTGTCATAACTCGAGAGAAGTATTCATTCACTCCTTCACTGATCCTCATCTCAAGAGTTTCAAATTCTCTGCGAAGTGCTTGAAGATGAGACCGCTTAACCCTTTCATTCCCTTCGAACTTCTTCTTCATGGCATCCCATATGTCTTTGCTGGTATCCTTCTTGAGAATGGTGTCGAGAACTGTACGGTCGATGGCTTGAAAGAGGTAGTTTTTCACTTTGAGATCATTCAACCTCTGCTCCTCGATCTGCTTACGTTGATCCTCGATTTGTTTATGTTGTGGTTCTGTAAGCGGTGTTCTCTCTGCCACCACTGCTGAGAAAGTTCTTAAATCGCCAGCTTGAACAACTCCTTGTCCCTCTTCTGGAATCCCAATTTCTATAAGGATCCAAAATTCCTTGGATCGGAGAAAATTCTCCATGAGCATTGCCCAATGGTCGTAATGACCATTGAACTTGGGAATTGACGGCGGCACAAAATTTCCTTCGCTCGACATGACTCTCTCTCTCTCTCTCTCTTTCTGTGGCTCTCTTTCTAGCTCTCTCTCTCTCTCTCTCTCTCTCTCTCTGTGTTTGCAGATCACTCGAAAGACTGCGGCTTTCTTTTTCTCAGACCCAGTGGGGGCTCTGGTACCAAAATGTTAGGAACTAAGCACAAGAACTTAACAATCTGGATGAATGACCTTAGTTTTATTGAAACAAGTTCTAGCTTATATAGCCTTACATCCACGACTAACAGAAAAGAGAACAAACAGCCCACAACTCGCATGATTAAGATGCGTGTGGTAAATGAAACTGGAATGAGTCAAATGAACTAAACTATCCTAGAGTGTAGGACTTATTCTAACAGAAAAACTTCTAAAAATAAGTAATTAACTCAACAGAAACAACGTCATTTTACTGCCATCAAGAAATGACATTGTTTCACTAATCAGACTGACTTCTCCTAACGACGTTGTGTTTGATTAGTGAGGTTCGTTGACCCGTAGCAATGTCACATTAGCAAAGATAACGGTGAGACTAACGTTAATTTAGAATTAAAAAAATTGAAAGTTTAGACATTTTATTGTTACATTTTAAAGTTCGGACTATAATTAAAAATTTAAGAAAAGTTTGAGCTTTTTTTAATAATTAACCCTTCACTAATGCATGGAATGACTTAATTTCGTTATATTACAAAGTAAAGTTTTGTGTTGTAAGAAAATGTTGAGTTTCGAGTCAGACTAGGGCGTAAAATTTGAATCCAAATCTCGAATTTGCCATAACGTTCGCATGTTTATTAAAAAAATTAAACCTAACTCAACGATCGACTAACTTTTGTTAACTTCAAAATAAGTGGAGTTATTACGGGATATATTTACTAATCCCACATCTTTTTTGCTCATTTACATTATGTCCTTAAAACCATAATGTCCAAAAGATGTTCTACGAAATTACACTGAGAAATAAAATATTAAGATATGAGTTATATTTCTCTGAAAATATTAAGGTTTAAATGACTATTTTAGTATTATTTATTATACGAAATGTATTGAATTGTTAAACAATTTTTTAAAATTTTATAATATAAAAATTTTCTTTATGAATTAGATACCATAATTAATAATTGCATATATAATTTTTAGTAACTTTTAAATTTATTTTCTTACATATATAAACACCTTTTGTAACTTTGTGACCAAAAATTTTGTTCTCTTATAAAATGGTAAAAGTTTATATTTATTATTATAATTTTTTCTTCATAGCATATATTATTTGAAGAAAACTAAAATGTTACATTTATTGAGTACATTATTTTGAATATTCAATTTCTTATGAATTTTAGGGAGCGTCTCACATAAATGTTTTAAATTTTTAAATAAAATAATTGAAACTTTATCAAGAATGCATAATAATAAATATAAATAAAAAAGATAAAAACCTTTAATTTGAAATTTACCAATATTATATAAACTTCAAAGTTACATTTAAAAATAACTATGTAAATAGCTAATTTACTTACCTGTAAATTAAAATTTCATAATAAATTAAAGATTATTAACAAAATAGAAAATTTTATTAAACTCAACACATGTTTGTTAACTTTTTCAACAAGATATAATTATTAATTTTAAAATTAATTTCTTTTGTATTTATTATAATTATAAATTTCAGATTTATTTGTACGAAACATTATACTTACAAATTTAATAATAAAATTTTTAATAATTAATATTGAACTACAATAAATAAAAGAAAAGAACATATATAAATAAAAAAGATTATATACTTACATCAATAAAATAATAATTATATATCATATAATTAATTATATCCAAAATTAAAAAATATATAAAAATCTATATGAAATTTTAAAATTTTTTGCATAAGCACCCAACTTAATTCTAGTTTGATAACTCTAGAGCTGCCAAACTTGCCTCGCAGTCCATAAAGTAACGCACACATTTATGCACACAAACGAAGTGGTCCTAATTTCAGCAGAAATACAATACATAATATTGCTAACAGGATTATTGATAGATTCATAGTGGTATGAAAAGTTATAACTCTAGTTTCACCAATTGAGCCTGTCCGTCTAGACTAGGACTAATGACAAAACCACATACCAAGCATCAGAAAAGTTTTCCTCGTTACATCTTCAATTTGGTTACCTTGATTAAATCCATTTCAAGCAGCAGAACCACCAAAAAGGCTCCAATCATTTACTTTGAATGAAGAGGCGGCAAGTTTGAAGACCTCAGCCATTGGCAGCAAGCCAGCCTCCATTGCAGGGATAGCTACTCCAGCACCTATTGTACTGGCACTTTCACTCAAAGGGCTGCCGACAGAATAACATGAGAGACAAGTGCAAAGAAAAAGGCCACTAGTAAGTTACCATACAGTTATATAACATTGCTATACTAGGATAAAATAGAAAACTGATCCAGAGGGGATCTGAACGCTACAGCAACATACTCATAATAGTAGAATGTTGTTGTACAGAAATAATCTAAGAATGCAAATCAGTTGGAGCCTATACTTCTAGTGTCATTAGTTGACTGGTATATTAAAATTGTTATACAGAGCACGTACAAGATATTTGGTAACAATCACATATTCATCTGAGCAAACTACCAGGTGTTCCTGCAATGTGTTCATTCCACTCACTTTATATAGTTGGGCTCGTATGCAGTTATGAGCACATCTGTACCAACTTCCTTGAGCCGTAGATTTGCCACATAAACCTGAAATCAATAGAAATCTCTGTTAAATGTTTCAAGATATCAAGAATGAAAAGAGAACAATACACAAGCTTACGGTCACAATATTTTGTGCATCCCTTCCTTGTCGTCCCTTAGAAATTGCCTGTTTATAGGTTGTAACATAAATTGGTAATAGAAGGTGAACACAAATAATTCAAAAAGAAAATTCCTATACAAGAATCTAAAAGTTCTCGTAGTAAGGAACATAAGATTCCCAAAAAGTGAGCTTCAATAATCAACAAGCAAATGCCTGTTCAAGATTGAGGCCACAATTACATGAAAAACACGAATATAAAACACCAGTCATATCTACTGATAAACAGTATAATCATAGAAAAAGTCAAGATCTCAACAAAATCATAGGTTTTAAAAAACTACCGGCATCCAAGTTCAAGAAGCAACTGTAGCCTGCTAAGATAACTGAAAATTAAAACTCACAATCAACAAGAAACCTCTACGCAGACAGAACATACCATCTGACCAACAGCAGTGGTAATAACACCAGGGACATTCCCATGCTGCAATCCAGGAGCCTCTACCACTCCAGACTGCTCAATCAACTAAAGCATGGGAAGAGAATATTAGCTGTTGTCCATAAACTACATCCATAGTTAAAAAATAGGGCGTGTGTGAAAGAGAAAGAGAGACAACATGGATAAAGCCCGGTAGCTCCAATTACACAATTTGTCCGGCATTACCAAAGCTAGTTGATAGATTTTTCCAAGAGAGATTTCAGACATGTCTCTCTGAGGAGAATTGATTGTTCTTTGTAGTTTTGGTTGATAACTCATATGGAAGGGAAACAAACAAGATATATGCTTCCATTCCGTCTTCTAATAGGGTAGTCTATCAAATACTTTGCTACGCTCAGGCTATATAAGTAGATTACATTTAGGGAAAGTACATTAGTGGGACTCTAAATCTTAATCAACCAAGTTTTGAATTATGCTCAAGATTTCAAATCTCAATCAGGATATACCGTGCATCCGCCAGCATCTTGTTCATTTGCAAGGTCTTGAAGAAACCAGGCAGCACTTCCATTATCTACAACTTCATGCTTAAAATCCAAAAGCTCAAAGATCAAGCTTTCGTCACGGGAGGGGTCCGCAAAGACTTCCTTCACATTCATCACCAAGTCAAGACCATGTAATCAACACCACCACAAACTAGCAACCCCCACCAACCAAATTTGTCAACCAACCTGATGATCAGGAACTTGGCGAATATTACTCACGTCCTACAATCATAGATATACCATGATCTCAAACGCCCTCAAACAACTCACATACGCAAGGAAACCAAAAATGGGTCACGAAAAGGAGGGAAATTTCAACAATAACAAACCTGAAATCTAAGAGGGAAAGTGGTAGAAATTGCGCCACCGAACAATGGACGCTCCGTGTAGGTATCCTCCAGCATTTTCAGTAATCAAAAGCAAGAAAGACAAAAAAATTCACTGCCATCCACAACCGAACAGATTAGCACTCACCAAAACATAGAAAGAGAGAGTGATTGCGATTAAATCGCAGGAAATCCATGAAAATGGATGAATACCTGATTGGAAAAAGAGAGGAACCAAACAGTGACTTCACCTATGAAAGATTCGAGACTTCGCGCGGTCCTTGTTTTTATTTCTGTAATAAATGGTTGAGAGCGGGGCGTCGTATTTACGCTAATAACCTATTCTTTAATCTTTCAACATCCAATAAGTAAGATGATCCTTGGGAACTGATAACGATTATCTCCTCTTATTACTCTGTTCAATTGTTAATAAAATAGAGTAATTGAAACAGTTAGTCTAAATTTGAATTAAAAATGAAATAACTGGCATGCATCAAAGTCTAAGTTATACTAAAAAAAATATTCTTCAAGACCTTAAACTCAGTTGTCTCAATTTTTGAAATATTTTATTGTAACACCCAAATACCTCCTAGGAGGATATGTGGATGTCACCAAAGACAGTACAATCAAATCAGACTAATTGACACACAACATCTCAAACAGTGCTTACAATACATCTCAACATACTGTCAGAAACAGAAATTCAAAATTATCACAGGCCCAAAGCATTTGGCGAGTAGGTAACGTGTCAAAGAGAACAGAGTGGTCATTGGAGACATTAGCATTGCATTAATGATTGTTGTTCCTTTAACAAAAGGCATGCCATCAAAGAGTTTTAAGGATCATGTGCTAGAATTGGACTTGGTTCTAATATGTGACTTATTGTATGTACTTTCACGAAACTCTTATTCATTTTGTTATTTTCTCATTCAGGTGTACACACTTTTATTTTGAGGATAACAACTATTATGGACCAAGAATGAACATAAAGGTTTATTCATTCAGTTAAAAGGAATAAGAAATATGATGTATCGTGATTCATTAAATATAATACTCACATTTAGAGGACTTATCTCCATGATTCGTGCATTTGGTTTCTTTAATTTAGTAGAGGTTTCATGAATTTTATATTACATCTACGACCTAAGTAGGAGACTGTTATTCATTAAATACCCAATAGTTTCCTTATGATGGGTCGTTTTTGTTTATTTTGAAACCTCACGACCTTCCACTGTGAACCGTCATCTCCTTCTGTTGTTTTTATGGAAGACAAGAGGGGGTATAAAATCTGTGAAACAGTATTGGGTCCTTAAACTTAGCATTTTTTCTGCACACCCCATCTGATTGCATTTGCTAAAAGCTTTGAAAAACTCTCTCACTCAGTTGAATCTCTCAACATCAATAGCAGGAGGTATGAGATCGAAATTCTGCATTTCCTTTTTTTTATCGACATAGATATGTGTATCGTTTCTTTTCATGTCTAACATATGTAACTTTAATTCAAACTCAATTTTTTAAATGTGGGTTTTAAATTAAAGTTCAAACCAATGCCGACCCTAGGCAGGGGCAGGCAGGGCAACTGCCCAAGGCCCACCATAAAAGGGCCCCATCTTTAATGTGTGATGTTAGTTTTCAAGAGGCTTAAATACATTTACTCCAGAAGAGTAATAAATGTAGAGAATGTTGGTGGAAGTTGTTAATGTTTTCAAGAGTAATAAACATCAAATAATGTTGGAAGCTTAGCAAATATTATCTTGGAAGTTATATTATCTCTGGCGATAATATAGCAAATTCCAAGATTAATTAAGGTACTTGTTAACTTGTTATTTTTATAAATAGTTTTGAAGTATGTAGGTGTATTTTTACCCTATAATTTCTTTATTTTCATCAACATATGCATCTAAGGTACTCCAACTCAAAAATTGCAAGAAAACATTTTCACGATTCAATCTTTCTGAGTTCTGAGTGTAATTTAAAGGTAAAGTTTTTTATTTTTTAATGTATTTTTAGCTTATTAAATATTTGAATATGTTAAAATTATTGAAAACCTACTTAAGGTCATCAGTGTCACAAGAAAGGCTGAATGATTTTGCTATGTTATGTAATGAGAAGGATATGTTAGTCAATATTGATCTTGATAATATTATTAATGATTTTACATCTAGAAATGCACGAAGAAATTGTTTTTCATAAATCATGATCATCTGTGTATTTGTTAGTGCAATTCTCTTAGTGTTTTGCAGTCTAACGTTGTTGTTTGATTGCTGTTATTGCTATTTTATTGTTACTGCTACTATTTTTTGTGATTTTATTATTACTGATATTTGTAAGATATTATTAACTGATGTTATGATCATTTAATATGTGGTTAAGTATGTAGACTTATAAATTAAATCATTTATGTTTCATACAAATACGTAAACTTTAAGTTTACATGTTTGTATATTGTTGATTTATTGGGGCCCTTTTTTTAAATTTCACCCAGGGCCTATAAAACGATAGGAAAGGGCCTACCTTTCTTCGCTTAAGGGGTGCTTAGTTGATGGATTTGAGAAGGGGTTAACATGTAAGGAATGAAAAGTGAGTGGTTGGTTGTTAACAGTGCCGGCCCTAGGCAGGGGCAGGTAGGGCAACTGCCTAGGGCCCACCATAAAAAGGGTCCCATCTTTAATGTGTAATGCTAGCTTTCAAGAGGCTCAAATACATTTACTCCAGAAGAGTAATAAATGTAGTAATAAATGTCGAGAATGTTGGTGGAAGCTGTTAATGTTTTCAAGAGTAATAAGCGTCAAATAATGTTGGAAGCTTCTCAAATATTATCTTGGAAGTTAAATTATCTCTGGTGGTAATGTAGCAAATCCCAAGATTAATTAAGGTACTTGTTAACTTGTTATACTTATAAATAATTTTGAAGTATGTAGATGTATTTTTACCCTCTAATTTCTTTACTTTCATCAACATATGCATCCAAGGTACTCCAACTCAAAAATTGGCAAGAAAAAAATTTCACGATTCTATCTTCTGAGTTCTTAGTGTAATTTAAAGGTAATGTTTTTTATTTTTTAATTTATTTTTAGCTTATTAAATATTTGAATATATTAAAATTATTGAGAAGGATATGTTGGTCAATATTGATCTTGATAATATTATTAATGAATTTACATTTAGAAATGCACAAAGATATTGTTTTTCATAAATCATGATAATCTGTATATTTGTTAGTACTATTCTCTTAGTGTTTTGCAGTTTAACATTGTTGTTTGATTGTTGTTATTGTTATTTTGTTGTTACTATTACTGTTACTATTTTTGTGATTTTGTTATTACTAATATTTGTAAGATATTATTAACTGATGTTATGATCATTTAATATTTGGTTATGTATATAGATTTATAAATTGAGTCATTTATGTTTCATACAAATACGTAAACTTTAAGTTTACATGTTTGTATATTGTCGATTTATTGGGACCCGTTTTTTTAATTTCACCAAGAGCCTATAAAACGATAGGAACGGCCCTGGTTCAAACCTCCAATATAACACAAAATGATGCTATTTTGTTAATAAAATAACATGATGTTAGTTTTGTAAGATTAAAAACTAAAAAATGGACCCTAAATGATCTTTCATCTCTCATGCATTTGATGTTTCTACTGCCCATTTGTCACATATATACGTTGGCATATTCTCTTGCTTGCATGTTATCTCTTGTCCCATCAATTATTGGCGCTAATTTCATCTCTGATATGTAGCGCAGTCAGTGTTAGTGGGTAGTGGGTGAATTACATGGTTATTGAAGTGAGTTGTTATTTATGTTTATTGTGTTCTGTTTGTGTAGTGGTTCTAGAGGATTCTTATGTTTATGGGATCATGACTTTGTCTTCGTAGGTTTTTAAGTTTCTCTATTTAAGTACCTGTAACTTTTCTTTTGGGGGGTATGAAAAGAAAATAGTCGTCTACTCTTCTCCTCTGTTATGCTCCACTCTACCTTCCTTCATTATTCCATTAAAAATTCTTATCATTTGGTATCAGAGTCAGGTTAGGCTCTAATGGGAGCTCGAAATCAGTCCAATATCGAATTCCGAAATGAGGTCCATGAGACTCTCGGGCGTCATGAATCTTCTTTCGACCAAATACACAACACCCTACAGATCATCCTAACCAAACTCCAAACCATTGAACTCTTCCAGCAAACCCACCACACATCACCCGATGAAAACCCATTTGCCC